>PVJS01014926.1:0-39642 GCA_004027185.1 Glis glis | reverse complement strand
CTTGTAATCCCAGTACTTTGGGAGGCGGAGACCGGAGGATCCGGGTTCACGGCCAGCCTCAGCTCTCTCTCTCTTTCTCTCTCTCTCTATCCTTAGTGAGGCCCTCCGCAACTTCGTGAGACCCGGTTTCAAAATAAAGTATAAAAAATAGGGCCGGGGGCGTAGTGCGGAGGTAGAACGCCCCTGTGTTCAATCCCCGGTACCGCAAAAAAAATAATAAATAAATAAAATAAAATAAAATAAAATAAAGATGAAAAAAGACTGACAAGAGTGTTGTCAAGATGGGGGATGGGAGGGGTGGTTGGTACACTATTTCTGAATGGTTCTGAAGACCTTAAAAATGTACAAGCTCAGCCGGGCATGGTGGCGCACACTTGTAATCCCAGTACTTGGGAGGCTGAGACCGGAGGATCCGGGTTCGCCGCCAGCCTCAGCTACTTAGTGAGGCCCTCCACAGGTTCGTGAGTCCTGGTTTCAAAATAAAGGATAAAAAATAGGACCGGGGTGTAGCTTGGAGGTAGAACGCCCCTGGGTTCAATCCCTGGTACCGCAAAAAAAAAAAAAAAAAAAAAAAATGTACAAGCTCTTGACCAGCAATTCCACTTCTAGAAATTTATCCTGAGGAAATAATTAGATAATTATTCAAAGATATGGGTAACCAATATCATTTGTAACTCAATATATGACTGCAACAAAATAAAAAACTAGAATGCCTGTAACATAAAATACCCTAAAATAGGGGGTTGGTTAAATAAATAACCAGGACCAAAATACCATGTTGTTATTTGAACTGGGGATACACACAAAATGTTTATCCACAAAAGCTGCAGATGATATGTAAAATAGAATTCTACCTCTGGGCTACACTCTCAGCCTTTTATTTTTTAATTGGTTTTGCAACAGGGTCTCTCTAGGTTGCTGAGAGTTTTGCTAAGCTGCTGATGCTGGCCTTGAACCTGAGATCCTCTTGTCTCAGCCTCCCAAGTACTGGAATTACAGCGTGCACTATCACGTCCAGCAGAATCCAAGTTTTGAAAGAAAACAAACAAGAATGCATGAGTGTTTACTTAGAAAGAAGTTCAAGAGAATATATGCCAAAATGTCCAGAAACTACTTCTATATAGTGAGATTATAGATGACTTTTTTATTTTGGCTTATCTATAATTAACAAACTTGTGTAATAAAAAAACCCAAGAAGTAAAAAACACTTGTCACAATGTACACATCTAAAACATTGTTGGGAATTTTAAAATGGTTTAATTGAGTTGTACATTTACAATTTGTGTACTTTTTTCTGTATGTGTGTTGTAATTTAATAATTTAGTAATTGCTGGGCATGGTGGTGCATGCCTGTAATCTCAGTACTTGGGAGGCCGAGACAGGAGGATTGCAGGTTCGAGGTCAGCCTCAGCAATGCAGTGAGACCCTGTCTCAACATCAGAAGTAACTATGGTATTTTTTACATAATTAACAAGTTGAACAGCCTTTAGCTGGCGCAGTGGTTTGTGTGTCCTGTCCCTGAAGGTTCAGTGTTCATCTACTCGATGGCAGAATCTGTAAGAGGTGGGGTTTAGTGCAAGGTAATGTGTGTGTGTGTGTGTGTGTGTGTGTGTACACACATATGCAGTTCTCACTCAAGTTTGAGTAATAAAAAGAAAAATTATTTAAGTAGGTACTCAGTGTTGACAAGACAGACTATCCTAACTTTCCGTTTTCAAGGGATTCAGCTGGTATTACGTAGGCACTGAAGTGAGCCACTTTCCCCAACTCTTAAAGTTGAAGAGAAAATTCCCTAGAGTTTGAGCTATTTTGATTCTAGTTTCTAAGGGGTTTGTGGTAATTGAATATACAGTTGTAAAAGCAATCCTTTTATTATTTCTTTATTAGCATTACAGAAAAATATGTATCAGTATAACATAATATAATTTCTCATCCCTGGTGAGATAACTATCAACATTTAACCTAATTTGATAGTTGTAAAAATAATTTTGGACTCCAACCGGACACCTTCATCGTCACTCTTTACTGTTCTGTATGGGGAGACAGTGTTTTGCTTTTCTGAATCTTTCTCCCTCAAGTATCACTTTTTCCCTCCTATTTAATTGCACAGTAAGTCCTCTTCCAGAGCTTTCTGTCAAACGCGCCACGTCCCACAGAGAAAGCAATACACCCACAGCTGTGTCCCACAAAGGCTCCATGCTGCTAACGTTACATCTTTTGGAGGATTTGGTCACAGTGCCCTAACTGCCATAAACACTGGCGTTATTCATACGAACGTGCAGACGGAGGGACTTTCAGCGGGATTTCTTTACCTGTTTCCCCATCACAAAACAGTGAAACAAACAGAGTGGGTCATGAGCTGCTTGGCCTGTAATGCAAACTCACAGCTTGACAAGTCAATAGAGAGCCAGGCCTCACCTCCCGAGCCCCGCAGAGCCGCCAAGGTTAGAGGCAAACACAATTTGGATATGTTCTGCACAGGGGGTCTAATGATCCTCATTATTCAGCTATTGTGTGCAAACACTCTGAAACCCGGAACCTAAATTATCAAAGTCCCAGTAACTGGCTCCTAAACTGCACACAAAGTTCAAAAGCTCCCTCACAATGGCTTACTTATGTATCCCTGAAAGTGAATGGCCATTTTTAAATGGTAACAAAATGATACCATAGGTAAGAACTATTGCAATCACATCCATAGATTTCAAATAATCTTTTTTCTGAACAGAGAAATTCTTCAGTGGAGGAAAAACAGTCTGATGAAAAAATATGTTCCTTATATCACAACTGGCATTTTTTAGATCTAAAAAAATTTTCTTTTGGTGGCACAAGGGACTGAGCCCAGGGGTGCTCTACCACTGAGCTACATCCCAGAACTTTTTATCTTTTATTTTGAGACAGGTTGTGCTAAGTAGCCCAGGCTGGCCTTGAACTTGCGCCCTTCCAACCTCAGCCTCCTGAGTAGCTGGATTACAGGCATGCACCACAGTACTCAGCAGATCTAAAGTTTTAATCAATCTCAGAAATACCACCCACCTTAGAGACAGAATCCTATGTTGTATTTTAAACTAAGCATCCTCACAACAAATGGAAAAAAAAACTAAGATCACTGAGAGTTCACAATAATATTACTATAAAATCTTATCATTGGTCATACTTCACAAGCTGGGTGTGGGGGCGCACACCTGTAATCCCAGTACTTGGGAGGCTGAGACAGGAGGATTGCAGGTTCGAGGACAGCTTCAGCAAGTAGTGAGACTCTCATCAATCTAGTGAGATCCTGTTTCAAAATAAAAATAAAAAATAGGGCTGGGGGTGTAGCTCAGAGGTAGAATGCCCCTGGGTTCAATCCCTGGTAGCACACACACACACACAAAAGAATACAAACAATAATAAATGCTGGTGAGGATATGGGGTAACAGGAGCTCTTATACACTGTTGGTGGGAATGTAAATTAGTGCACCCATGATGGAGATCAGTATGGAGGCTCCTCAAAAGGCCAGGAATGGAACCACCACAGGACCCAGCTAGACCTCTCCTTGGTATCTTTCCAAAAGAATTAAAGTCAGAATGCTATAGTGATACATGTATACTCATGTTTATAGCAGCAGAATTCACAACAGTCATTCACAGAACAAACCTAGGTATCCGTCAACAGATAAATGGATAAAGAAAATGTGGTATAAGCTAAGTGTGGTGGTTTATGCCTGCAATCTCAGTACTTGGGAGGCTGAAACAGAAGGACTGCAGGTTCGAGGCCAGCCTCAGCAATTTAGCAAGACCCTTAGCAATTTAGCAAGACTCTATTTCAAAATGAAAAATAATTTTAAAAAAGGGCTAGAGGTGTAGCTCAGAGGCAGAATACCCTTGGGTTCAAGCCCCAGTTTCACAAAAAGAAAAAAAATGTGGTATATATACACAATGGAATTTTACTCAGCCATAAAGAACAAAATTATGCCATTTGCAGGAAAATGGAAGGAAATGGAGAATATTCTGCTAAGTGAGATCAGTCAGTCTCAGAAAGTCAAGGGTCATATGATTTCTCTCACATGCGGGAGCTAGAGAGAAAAGAGGAAACAAAAGGGGCTTCAGATAAGTGAAAAGAGAGACCAGCAGAATAGTGGAAGGGGACTGGGGGAGGGAGGTGGGAGGATAACAGGGAGGACGGAGGAAGGAAACAGTTCAAATAACGCTATGTCCCTATGTGCAGGTACCACTCTGATCTCACTGACATGTACGGCGAAGGAAGTGGGTGGCATCGGGGGATCACACCAAGCGCTATGTGCTTATGTTTGCATGACTTTGAACCTCACTGTGATGTATAATCATGATGAACCAATAACAGTATATTGAAAAAATTGCTACGTTTTGGGATCATTTGTTGTGTGGAAACAAAAAACCAACACACTAAGTATTCAACACCTCCAACTTGGGTATACAAATAAATATTCAAAATTTGGAAGAAATTATATTTTAGAGTATCAGTACTTAAGATGCCAAACTATAACATAGCCATTTCCATATTTCACATTGATCAAATACGCAAAGACAATTATGAGAATCAGTTTTATGTTGATTCTTCAAATCAATCATTATTCCTTATTCTCCTTGATCCTCACAGCTCAAATTTTAACATTCATGTAATTATAACAACTATAAATGGATTTAATTCCTCGAGCTCATGGTTTGCCTCTTGAATATTTACATCATCTCATAAAATGAATATTTTATCTTGTCATAGCCCAAGTACACATCAAGTAGCAAACATTTTATCTTTTAATGCAGGCATGACCTATTTGAAAAATGAAACAAACTGCAGGGAGTAATTAGAGAAAAACACAGCCATTATAGAACCTTCATTTCCAAGGGAGAGGCCCAAATGATTACACTTCCATTGTCAAGTGTTCAAAATCTGTAAAATACCTCAAAAGGGCATTAAGACTCAGATATGCAATGAATAATGCACA
This sequence comes from Glis glis, assembly GCA_004027185.1. Taxonomy (NCBI): domain Eukaryota; kingdom Metazoa; phylum Chordata; class Mammalia; order Rodentia; family Gliridae; genus Glis; species Glis glis. The sequence continues at coordinate 34,678 of PVJS01014926.1, read as the reverse complement.
TTTCCTCATATTTGCAAAAAGATACACTAGTGGGATAACAGTAATAATAAAAGAATCAAATGGTCACTTACAGGATATGAAGTGTAAAATGTACAGGGGAAGAAGCAAAAACAAGATGTCTATGAATATGACTTATCAGCCGGGCGTGGTGGCGCACGCTTGTAATCCCAGTACTTTGGGAGGCGGAGACTGGAGGATCCAGGTTCGCGACCAGCCTCAGCTCTCTCTCTCTCTCCCTGTCTCTCTCTCTCTCTACCTAGTGAGGCCCTCTGCAACTTTGTGAGACCTGGTTTCAAAATAAAGTATAAAAAAATAGGGCCGAGGGTGTAGCGCGGAGGTAGAACGCCCCTGGGTTCAATCCCCGGTACTGCAAAAAAAAAAAAGAATATGACTTATCATCTGTTTTCAACTTTAGTTGGGTAAATGAGCTATATATTCAGAAAGTTAAATTTAAAAAATTGCCTTTAAACTGAAAATAATCAGAAATAAATGAACCTCAATGTGTATCAATTATGCTGAAAAAAAATCATTTCAGGTGACTTTGAAGACAGCATTTTGCTCGCACAACCACAGGAGGACTTATTTTAAAAGCAAGCAGTGGAAGAAAATCTTTATCTTTTTCTTTTCTTTTGTGGTACTGGAGATTGAAGCCAGGGGCATGATACTTCTGAGCTATGCCCCAGCCCTATTTTATTTTTAAAAATTATTTATTTTTTTTGCGGAACTGGAGATTGAACCCAGGGACATTCTACCTCTGAGTTAAACCCCCAGTCCTATTTTTTATTCTTTATTTTGAAACAGGGTCTCACTAAGTTGTGGAGGACCTCACTAAGTAGCTGAGACTGGCCATGAACCTGCGATCCTCCTGTCTCAGCCTCCCAAGTACTGGGATTACAAGTGTTCGCCACCAAGCCTGGCTTAATACTCAAGATTTCTAATGTAAAAGACACAGAAATAAATTTGGGGCTGGGATGTAGCTCAGTGGCAAAGTGTTTGCATTACAAGTGCACCGCCCTGGGTTCGATCCCCAGTTCCAAAAAGACAAGGAAAAAAAAAAGGCCTGAAAATAAATTCAAAGAAATAACAGTAATATTTAAACTGGAACTGGAAATAACATAAACTTGTCATTTTTTCTTTTCTTTTCTTTTCAAATATACTTGTTTTGTAGTTCTGTCCCTTGCAGAGGCCTGATGACATCCCAGTAGCCTTGGGCACCTATAGTGCAGATAGTGATTCCTAAAAAACATTCCCTGCTAAAAGGAATCATTGTTTTTGGAGGAATGGCTAATTCCAGGTCTGTGGAAATATAGAAGCATATAGAGTAAATACCCTATAAGAGCAACTTGGGGACTGGTGATAAAGCTCAGTGGTAGAGCACTGGCCTAGCATGCACCAAGCCCAGGTTCAATCCCCAGTAACACACACACACACACACGCACACACACACACTAAACTTGGAACATTTTGTAACAGAAAGTAAGAAAGCGATCAAACACAAATGAGGTTGTGTCAAAATAAAACAGACAACATGAAGTAGTTGCCATTGGTCAAGAAGGGACAGTATGAACGTGGAAAAGAATAAAGGAGAAAAGGAGAGAGGACAAGAGAAGAGGAGAAAGGAGACAGGAGAGACCTACCCCTTACTAAAACCCAGTGATCACTTGATCATCAGTAGAGATAACCACAGTATTAACTCTATCAACTTCTCTGAAGACTGGCAGGTAAAAAGAAAAGAAGTAAGCACTTATCCTGCCTCTCCTGTACTTCAGAATACCAAAACTTCCTGTTGATGAAGAAAAGTACACCTTTATTAATAGGATTTCAGTTAAGAAATGTAAAAGGGATGACTGGATTCCAATGAAATGACTGACTCAGTATTGCTGAAGGGTGCGATACACAGATAAGTCTACTGACAAGATATAATGAGAATATAGCATCAAAATATGCTTGCAAAAAAAAAGATTGAACTTGAATCTAATCAAATCTTTAGAGTTAAATGCCCATTACAGGGACAGAATAACAATCTAAATTACATTATAAAGCTGGGCGTGGTGGCGCACGCATGTAATCCCAGTACTTTGGGAGGTTCGCGGCCAGCCTTAGCTTGTGCACGCGCGCGCGTGCGCTCTCGCTCTCTCTCGCTCTCTCTCTCTCCCTGTCTCTCTCTCTACTTAGGCCCTCTGCAACTTCGTGAGACCCAGTCTCAAAATAAAGTATAAAAAAAATAGGGCTGGGGGCGTAACGCGGAGGTAGAACGCCCCTGCGTTCAATCCCTGGTACCGCAAAAAAAAAAAAATTACATTATAAAGAAGTAAACAGAAAAATCCAGAAAGTGAGACATTGTACTGGACAAATGATCTGGTTTCTTCAGCAAGTCAACTGCATGGCAAAAAGGAGGAGGAGGAGGAGGAGGGACAGTGGAGTAGAAATATTTCTAGATTAAAGGTACTTAAGAAGCTTAAGTCTGGTTTGGATCCTGATTCAAATGAATCAACTATCAAGTTACTTTTGACTGGGGGTGGTGGTGCACACCTGTAATTCCAGTACTTGGGAGGCTGAGACAGGAGGAGGTTGAGGTTGAGGACAGCCTCAGCAAGTAGTGAGACTCTCATCAACCTAGCAAGACCCTGTTTCAAAATAAAATAAAATAAAAATAACATAGGGCTGGGGGTGGAGCTTGGAGGTAGAATGTCCCTAGGTTCAATCCCAAGTACGCATACACACACAAAAGTTAATTTTGAAACAAATAGAGAAATCTAAATATGGAATAGGTATTAGATAATAGCAAGGAAAATGTTCATATATTTATGCATGATAACTGCATTGTGATTACCTAAGAAAACTGATATTTTTATAGGCTGCAAACTGAAGTGTAGGGAGGTAAAAAGAGGCCAGGCCTGATCTGTTTGGAAATATTTTATGACAAAAAAGAAGAAAAGGATCAAGCGTGACAAAATTTTGAAACTGTTAAGTCTATTCAGGTGATGGGGATATAAAAACATATCATTCTAGTCTCTCGCTTTATGTTTCAAAATGTTAATTTAAAAATGTTATAAGTTAAAAAATTGGTAACGTGCATTCTATCAGGAATGATTTGGGATCATGATATATAATAACGCTACAGTGTATATGTCCTACTATATCAATAGAAGATGATGCAAATTTCTTAGAGTAAAGTGGTATAGTTATTTGACTACATCTTTGCTATTTTTCCCTCTGTCTCATTTTTCACATCTTACTCACTCTTTAGGGCTCTACTCCACTCCTACTTTCTGCAAGTCTTTCTAACCCTTTCTATCTGGAAGTGATCACTTCTGTACAATGTTAGATGCGCCTCTTCTAGTCTTTCCTACATTCTGCCTTCTATTGTGATATTTACTTTACTGTTTCTGAGCACGAATATCTGATTCAAATCTCTCAGACTCAAGACTATCTCCTTTTACGTAGTTTGTACTGTGTATGTTAGCAAAATTTTAGTATTTGTTAAACGCAGATCGACTTTTAAAAAATGTAAACCCTGGCAGTGTTGGCTGGGGCACTTTGAGGGGTCTTTTCAAATATCCAAATTTCCTGGAGTCTGAACTTCTAAAAGACTGTGATTTTGAGTCTGTGTGTGTGTGTGTGTGTGTATGTGGTACTGGCGATTGAATCCAGGGGCATTCTACCTCTGAGCTACACCCCAGTCCTATTTTATTTTTCATTTTGAAACAGGGCCTCGTCAAGTTGCTGGCTTTGAACCTGTGACTCTCCTTGTCTCAGTCTCCCATGTACTGGGATTACAGGTATGTACCACTGCACCTGGCTTCAAGTATTTTCAGAAAAAAATCTAGAAACTATTTTATACATACACATATATGTATACACACACACACACACACAAACACACTCACACACACACACGCTTCTCTATGGCCAATAAGAAGCTGTTAGTAAGAAAAAGCAAAGCCAAATGAAATTCATTTGGGATGAAATTACTTTCACTAGACCCTGAGTCTACAATCTACAGAGGAGGATGAGTAATAACTTAGTAAAAGATGGTTTTATATAAAAATATTTTGAAGTTGCAAGTTAACCATAAAAGACACACCTTTACTATTTTTTTAGAATCAACATCCCAAGTTATTTGAAAACATCAAAAGCAATAGGTGATATCCAGTGAACTTGAAAAATGAACAAGATTGTGATTAAGATTTGTATCTCACTGGAGTGTCATAAAATTCAGTCATTACTGAAGTCATGCTTGGAAAATCCAGCATTATCACTTCAAAATATATTAAAATTTGAAAACAGCTGCTGGTGTCCACCCAAAATCACCATGTTTTACATGAACTCTTATCTTCCTTTGTTAACAGAATGGAAAAAAATAGAGTATACATATATGTGCATATGTATGTATATGTATGTGTGTCATACTTTTGACTCCTACAGTGACATTCTACTTTAGATTGTCTGCTTAATATATTTTTGGAAAATATTTTATCTTTGATAATTAAAAAATTATCTTCTAAAATGGGAGTGAAGAGGGTTTTAATAATTAGTTTGGAAAAGAACATGCACAATGCTTAAACTGTAAAATACGGCTTAAGAAGAAATGCTTTTCCACACTCCAAAGAAAGGAATTCGTTACAATAAACATTAATAAAATATTCAATGAACAATCATTTTGGTTGCTTTAGGATTTAAAGACCTTTTATGACTATGAAGAGTATTCATTAATAAAGTATCCAAGGAAGTGTGAAGCAAAAAAAAATATACAAACACACATACATATATGTGTGCAAACATGTATTTACATATATATAAAATTTTTTGTGCTTGTGATACTGGGGATTAAACTCAGGGGCATTCTACCTCTGAGCTACACCCCCTGCCTTTTTTATTTTTTTGTTTTGAAACAGGGTCAAACCTGTGATCCTCCTGTTTCAGCCTCCCAAGTACTGGGATTAAAGTGTGTGCCATTATGCCCTACTGAACTGTTTTAATTTAGGTGTTTATTATAGAAAGCACAAATAAGCAGAATAGCCAAATGTCAATCTGAAAATGTATTCCTTATTTAGAACTCTTTCTTCTTTCCATTTCTTTAAAATTAAATAATAAAAAAGTATAAGTACTGATTGATAGTTATATGCATGGGCACAGAAGAACAGCTCATGACAGAAAGGCCAAAAAAAAGCAGTAGAGGAATTCAAAGTTTACGTGGTGAACATTCTTTGAAAGTGGCCTATGTTTATAAGGCAAATGTAAATTTCCTTGTATTTTATTATAAGGCAAATAAACAGAACAATGAAAACGATATAAAATAGCAAGATATTCTTCTGCAGTACTTAATTGGCTTTGAATGGTTTGGTGAGAGAAAAACAGAACACAGCCATTTACCTCTTACAATTGTGACTTGACCACTCTGTTCATATTAGTTCAAAACAAATGAGCCTAATAGCATTAGTTACTCTGAACGCTCCTCTGTGTCTTAGCAGAACTCACATGTCCACGTAGACTAATCAGTATTTCTCAAGTGGGTCAGAATATACATCAGAGATATATTCACACACAGGTCGATGTCCAACATTAGCCAGAAGTGCTATAATAGTGAATTTAAAACAAAAACTGCAACAATCCCTTTAAAATATATACAGTCAATTTTAACTGAGTATATTGGAAAAAATATAATTCTAAAGGGAATTTTGAAGGTTTATGAATTATAGTAGACTTTATAAAAATACTATACTTAATATGCAGTACACTTACAAAAACAAAATCAGATAAGTATACTGTATCACAGACATAGTTTATACATATACTAGGAGCATTATTTGAAAAATAATTTATATGAAATTTGATAAATTCAAATTTATCATATGAAATTTGAAAAATAATGCTCCTTGTATATGTATACACTTTGGATCGTGGACCAGTACCAGTTACTGTCTCATTTTTACTCAGTTAATATTAGCTGCATCTAGAGTCAAAGGATTTTGTACCAAACGCTGAGGTATCATGAAGCAAATGATGGGGATTACGACTCCTAGCACGGTAAGTAGTATTCTACCATTAGCAGAAACTAGGATGTCAGCTTTTAAAGATATGCATACAGTAAGGCAACACATATTTTGTAGTTTATATCAAACAAGTTTTAATTTAGTATTTATAATATATATATATATATAGGACTGTATGGGAAAACTAAAATTTTCCTTCAAAAGCTTACTAATGTTACCAACAAAATTTATATGAATTGAAATTTCAAGCTGAATAATATTAAATTTGAATAAGCAAGCCGGGCGTGGTGGTGCATACTTATAATCGCAGTACTTGGGAGGCTGAGACTGGAGGATCTGGGTTTGCGGCCAGCCTCAGCTACTTAGTGAGGCCCTCTGCAACTTAGGGAGACCTGGTTTCAAAATAAAGTATAAAAACAGGGCCGGGGGTGTAGCTCGGAGGTAAAACAACCCTGGGTTCAATCCCTGGTACCGCAAAAAAAAAAAAAAAAAAAAAAGAATAAAAAATAGGGTTGGGGGTGTAGCTCGGAGGTAAAATGCCCCTGGTTCAATCCCCATTATGGTAGAAAAAAAGTTTGACTAAGCAATTTCACAATATCGAATACTATATTTCATAGGAAATTTAACACAGCAAAAAATTGTAGAAGAATCACAAACAAATGATGCAAATAGATGTGTCACAGCATCATGGAAAAAAATTAACATTGAGCATGCCAGAAGATCTAAACAAAATGGAAGGAGGAAACTTACAAATCACACCTTTAGCGGCAGAACGGGCATGAGCTGAGCTTGCCTACTTCTGTGCAGCACTGGACTGCCTTCTCGTGCTCCCCCACCCATCCCTGGTCAGTGCACACAGTCCAGGGAGGCTTTTTACCCTGCCTGCCCTAGCTCCAAGTTGGACACATGATGCAGGCCAGTTAGAGCACCACAGCTCCATGACTGCAGGGGCTGTTCAGGGCTGGACACTTGACCGCGGCCGGCTCACCGAGGGCCTGCGCTGGGTCTTCGGAGCCTACTCCCTCTGCACTGAAACACTGGTGTATGTATGTGCTTGAATTCTTAATAGCCTACCCCCTGGGGCAAAGCTAAGCTTGATACAACACATTCTATAAAATGCCCAGAAAAAACTATACGATGACTTAAAAACAAGCAACAAGTAAGACATTTCTTTCTTTCTTTCCTTCTTTTTTAGTTTTTACGAAAAACTTTTTTTTTTTTTTTTGCTGTGCTATTCATCTAAAATCAAATTATTTGGGGATGGGGGATATGGCTCAGTAGTAGAGTCCTTGCCTAGCATCCACAAGGTCTTCAGTTCGATCTCCAACACTGCAAACCAAAACCAAAACCAAAACCAAACAACCAAAAAATAACAGAATAAATAAAAAAGCATATAAGTGCAGAGCACAATTCTAGAAATTCACAGGAGCATTCACAAAACCTGGGGTTCAATCCCCAGCATGCATGTACACACACACAAAATCACAGGAATTCATACAGATAAAAGGTTTTCAAAATAGGTAGTACAAGCCGGGCGTGGTGGCGCACGCTTGTAATCCCAGTACTTGGGAGGCTGAGACAGGAGGATCGCAGGTTCGTGGCCAGCCTCAGCTACTTAGTGAGGCCCTCCACAACTTAGTGAGACCCTGTTTTAAAATAAAGAATAAAAAATAAGGCTGGGGGTATAGCTCGGAGGTAGAATGCCCCTGGGTTCAATCCCCAGTACTGAAAAAAAAAAAGAGGTCATACTATCTAAAGTATCAAAGAAAAATGCTTACTTAATAACCTTGATTTAACAGTGGCAGCAACATTGGTCTTAAAAACTTTTAAAAAAAATTAGATACTTACAAACATATGAATAAATTCACATTGTTTAACATATGTCTTTCCCAGATTAATTTGATACATGAATTGCAAAGTACAATTTGTAGTATTATGTTTTACTTAAGTTATGCACTATGTGAAGAAAAAGGCGCCTGAGATGGAGACAGTGCCAAAGGCCCAGGACCTATGTATCCCAGAAATATCTGGGAATAGCCAAAGTAATAGTGCTCTGTGTGTGTGTGTGTGTGTGTGTGTGTGTGTGTGTGTGTTACGGGGATTGAACTCAGGGGCATCTACCCTATACCCCAGCCCTATTTTAGATTTTAATTTTGAAACAGGGTCTCCCTGTGTCACCATCCATTCCCAGCTAAATAGAAAACACTGACTATCTATTATTTTTGTAATCAGAAAAAAAGACTTGAAAACAAAGCCAAGTCCTTCCACATTTAGCAGTACTTCCTTAAAATGTTTTTTAAAAAGCATCTTTAGCCGGATGTGGTGGTGCACACCTGTAATCCCAGTACTTGGGAGGCTGACACAGGAGGATTGCGGGTTCAAGGACAGCCTCAGCAACACAGTGAGACTCTTAGCAACCTAGCAAGACCCTGTTTCAAAATAAAAAGGGATGAGGGTGTAGGTTGGAGGTAGAATGCCTGTGGGTTCAATCCATAGTACCCCCCCACAGCCCCTTTTGCTTTTTATACCTGATTTTATACAAAGGATATAAAAGGAGACAGGTAATATCTTTACGAAAAGTATTTATCTTTAAAGTAAATGTTCACAATCAGCATTAAAAGAAGGAAAATATATAGCTAACATTTATTGAAGGTCTATCATGTCCAAATCAATATTTAAAATTTTTGTTTCCCAGATATTCTTATGTAATCTGGGTTTATTAAAATCCTAGCTATAGCAGGTGGGGTAGTATGAGCCTGTAGTCCCAGCTACTCAGGAGGCTGAGGCAGGAGGATTGTGAGTTCCAGGCTAGCCTCAGCAACATAGCAAGCCCCTCTTAGTGAAAAAAAAAAAAAATCCTAGCTATACATCGCCCCCCCCCCAGCTTTGCGCGGGGTGAGCTAGGGCTTCCTGTGGATAAGGCTATGGGACACCTTTTTCTTATGTTGTACGACTAACTCTGTGTCTGGGTAAGGAGTGACCCCAACTTGAAAATGTCCAATGGAAGTTACATGATGCTGAGATTTCAAGTGAAGACCAGCGCACAGGTCTCTCTCCTTCCTCTGTTTTGTTCAGCTTTGGAAACTTCTGGAGCTAGGGAGACATTCAGATTTTATTTTTCAGGATGTCCAGTCTGGGATTACAGCATAAAATCTCCCTATGCTATTAGTTAAAATAGTCGTTGCCTTCTTTCAAGCTACCCTGAAGCTGCAACGACTTGAAAATGGAAGTGCTGCTCTCCTCATCAACATACACTGAACACGAGAGGACCCAGCCTGGGGACAATCAGTGTGCTCATTTTGGAAGTGGCATGTTTGAGGTGCCATTGGTTCATGCAGGCAGAACTTTCTAGAGGGTGACTGGGCAGACCAGTATGAATCATGGGGGAGGAATCTGAGCTGGAAATAGATTTGGGAATCATCATTGCATAACTGAAGCCTAGAGGGAATAAGAGCATTTAGGAAGAAAGACTAAGTGGGCCAGAGGCATGGAAAGAAAAAGGGATGGTAAGAGAAAGAGAGACTCAGATGAGTGCAGAATCAGGAGTAACAAAGAGTTTCAAAACGGGCTCAGGGGAAACAGGGCTCAATACAGCAGAAAGGATCAACACTGAGGACTGCAGCACCTTCGCTGGACTTGGGAACTGGGATGCATTTAAAGATCTTTTTAAAATTTTATTTTATTTGTTTGGTACAGGGGATTGAACTCAGGGGCATTCTACCTCCGAGCTACACCACCTGCCCCTATTTTATTTGTTATTTATTTATTTATTTATTTATTTATTTATTCATTTATTTATTTGGTATTGGGGATTTAACCCAGAGGCATTCTACCTCCAAGCAACACCCCCAGCCCAATTTTATATCTTATTTGGAAACAGGGTCTCACTAGGTTGCTGACAGCCTCTGAGCTTGCAGAGGCTGGCTTTGAAACCGTGATCCTCCTGTCTCAGCCTCCCAAGTACTGGGATTACAAGGCATGTGCCACCACTCCTGGCTTGCATTTAATGATCTTAATGAGAAGTTACAGAATGCAGTGAGTGCATTTAGCAGTGAAAGCCTGGAAGAAGGTGCATGTGAAGAACCAGTTCTGAGAAGCCAGCGGGAGGAGAGGAAGCCACACCCCTTCCCACGCGGAGGGGAGGCTTGGTGAAGGCGGAGGGTTTAGGATGGGAGCATCTGAGGCTGAAGGAAAAATGAGAGAAAAGGGAAGAAGACACAGAGGAGATAAGGGAGGGAAAGAAGTTCCACAGCAGGCAGGAAAGTGGGAATGGAAGGGCACAAAAAGAGAGGGGTGAAAACAGACAGATGACATGGCACCTCCTGGACAAGCTGTGAGGACACGCGTAGTTTTGGAACCCAAAGAGCACATCCAAACAGCTCGGGGTAACTTGGCCAGTCAGTTCTATGTGTTGAGGCTTTTGGCCATGATGATAAGAAAAAGGATGCCCAAATCCCAAACCTCAGAAGTCCTGCAGTGACATGAATATCCAATTTATAAGCTAGAAAGTGGGCATGGGAAAAGAGAAGAAATGCTACCCTATGTATCTAAAGTCTACATGTAAGTATCTGAATCTACTATAGGCCCATGAAGCAACGGGAAATAAGAAAATACAAAGAATTTAAATTTTCTTTGTTGAAATAATAAGAATGCTTAAGTGTTTCCCCAGTAGATACGTATTCTTTTAAATGCCAGAAGTGTGAGTAGTTTGATCTTTAGGGGAAATTATAATCAGATAGTATCCCAAAGGCTACCATGATATAGCTAAATTATCTCTCCCTGTCACAGGTTAAAGAACACTTAAATTCTGGAAGTTCACATCAGCTTTTTCCAGATAACAAATCTTAAGTACCTTCCTATATTCGCTCAATTAGTGATCCTGGGCCTTGATAACACTGCAGAGAGAAACTTTCCAACTATCATTCAAATCATATCTAAAAAGGTGGTCATAAATATTTTAAAACCTAAGTGAACTAATAAGACCTAGACCCATTAAGGATAAGATCTTTTACAACAAATTAAATAAAACAATTTATTGAAGTCTGGACTCAAGATAAGCTAGATTTACTAGCTGACCTTTTATTCATTTAAAGAACAAAATTAGCTCTAATTGCATTAGAATGGAATCCAGTAAATTTTCCCAAGTCTTCTAATGTGGCATCCATGTAAGAGCTGCTGTAATTGTTTACAAGTAAGATGGAAATGCTTTGATTATAATCTTTCCACTTGTTTTACTGTGTCGTAAAAGCATTTCCCCAAACCTAACGCTAGTTTTTCTGACAGTATACTATTTTTTCCTCTTAAACATACTGCATCTTTGGTGTTAATGAACAAATTGCCATGTGCCAGGGGAAAAATATAAATTGAGACTTCATAATTTTAGGTCAGTCAAAATGAGAGAGTGATATAAAGAAGTCAGGAACTCCTTGTCTGGAAAAACGAGAAAATGGCTCAAGACCCAAATAAGAACAATTTTAACTACCTGCTTCCTCTTGGAGGTGGCTCAGAATTATAGCTGAGATATATGGTTTTGGCACTGCCAAATTTATGAGCACAGTAAGGGAGCAAAGCTAACGTGCATACCCCACAGCTTCTGGTCCAACTGTTCAGCAGCCAGGAAACTTCATTAGGGATGTTAGCATCTTGCTAGCATTAAAAACAAGACATTTTAAAGTTTCAAATACAGTGACTAAAAATTTAAATGCCATTTATAAAGTTTAAGTACAGTAATTTTTAAGACTTTTTTTGTCATTGTTCTTGCTGTTTAGCTTCTAACATGGGCAAAATACCTATGAAATATCTCAGTTTTAGTAACAAGTTAACCAGGGCGAATCAAAGAAAACTATCAATATTCTTCAATTAAAAAAAAATCAAAAGCAGACAGTTATATTGGAAGGAAACAAATTAGAAACAGAAAGGCAAAAGGCATGGGCCATCTCCACCCCATGGAGGCAAGATGAAGGCAAGTGGGCCAAACGCTCCCTTTTCACCCGCCCAACCCCGCAAGCTGGGTTGATTCGATTTCTGTCACTTGCAATGAGAATTCTGAGTCTCTCTCCAGCCCTTTTTTATTTTTTATCTTGAGACAGGGTCTTGCTCAGTTACCCAGGCTGGCCTTCAACTTTTCATCCCCTTGCGTCAGCCTCCTAAGTCACTGGGATTACAGGCCTGTGTCATGGTGTCCAGCTTGAAAAATCACTTTTAAAACTAATGCCGTAAGCCGGGTGTGGTGGCGCACGCTTGTCATCCCAGTACTTGGGAGGCTGAGACCGGAGGATCCGGGTTTGCCGCCAGCCTCAGCTACTTAGCGAGGCTCTCTGCAACTTAGAAAGACCCTGTTTCAAAATAAAGAATAAAAATAGGGCTGGGGGTGTAGCCCGGAGGTAGAATGCCCCTGGGTTCAATCCCCAGTTCTGCAAAAAAAAAAAAAAAAAAAAAAAATCTAATGCTTTAAAAAACTGCCTCTCCTGAGAAACTGAGAGGTAACTTCCTTCTTAAAAACTGTATTTCATGAGGTCAGCGCTAGGGCTCATGGGCAGAATGTATGCTCAGCATGCTCAAGGCCCTGGGTTCCACACCCTGCACGCCCTCCAAGTATTTCACTTTTTGTCTTTATTGCTAGGAAGCTATAAGACTATTTGATGCTCAATCACTTGCTTCTTTTTCTTCTCTTTGATCCTTAGTTTGCTACTTCTACTTCCTACTTTACTGTATGTCTTCTCATTAAATTACCCTAAAACCACTTAGAATGGAAAAACATTTCAAGCATAGAAAGGAAAATGTGGAAAGTAGGGTAAAAGCCATTCGCAATTATTACTCAAAAGAATTTATCACTAATATGCCACTGTACTCTTTTCACCCTGTTAAATGTTTTTTTGGCTAAATCTGGATACATCTTAAAATATAAAAAATGCTTATTTTCCTTAAAAATATTCTAAGTGGTTATTTTGTATAATATCCCATGACTATTCTCTATTTCTATTGTTAAAAAGTTTGGATCAGAAAAAGATGACAAATATCTATACATATTTTAGGTTTTAAAAGATTTAATTTTTAGGTTTTTCAAGATTAATAAGCATAGCTTTAGCTCCCATTTTCACAGTACATAGAAATAATTTAGCAATTACAACTATTAAAAAGACCCCCACCAGGTATAAGCTACACTTTGAATTGCGGCAAAAACTGAATGACATGAAAAGGGACACGTGGAATTTCCAGCACCTCTGCTCTGAGAGGACTGGGGATGAAAGACCTGCCTGAATTTAAGACGCCAATCCAGGTGCCACTGAAATAAAACATTAGCAAAAGAAAACGATAACTGCCAGCAGGTAAGGCAGTCTCTGAAATGTACCTCAATATGACCTGAGTACTTTTAAAACAGGGTTAAATTTGTCAAACAGACTATTTGTTATGAACTTTCAAAGGGAATTTAGAGCATGGGGAAGAATGCTTATCGCCCAACCCCATGATTATTTACTCCAAAAGTGTTAAGTAAATTTGTATTACATTTTTCTTAATACTTCACCAGTATGTAAAATACCCTTTTGCACGAGGCTCCTGTAATAGAATTTTGAGCTTTATAAATCTAGTCACACATTTAAACTTAGAAAAGCTGTTAGTCCTATTCTGCCATGTCTTTCCTGACAATTTTCTCTAAGTAGTCCCTAAGAAATTATATCAGATTGCTTTGTTCTATTTGCCTTATAGAAACGAGTAAAAGAACGAATGTTCTAACTCCTATGCTTGCTCAAAATAATTCAGCAAATAATAATACACACACACACACACACACACTGGGATGACAAACAACAACTGTGATGCCACTGACCCATCCAACACCACAGACATTCCACTCGCAGGACTCTGAGTCTGGGTGGGGCACTAGGAACCTGAGCAGTAGAGCTGCAGGCAGCTGCTCCCGACAAGCTGAACCCACTTGCTATCTTGGTATCAAGGCCAACTTGGCTATTAGGCTAGACTCAGATATCTCAGCCATTTAATGGTGATTGAGTCCAGGGGCATTCTACCTCTGAACTACACCCCCCCTTTTTTTATTTGTACTTTGTATTTTAAGACAGGGTCTCATTAAGTTGCTGAGGCTGACTTTGAACATGGGATCCTGTTTCAGCCTCCCAAGTATTGGGATTATAGTGTGCAGCACCATGCCCACGTCCCCATTCACACTTCACAGGTGTTGAAACTGTAATTTTAGGGTTAGGATTTCGTCCTCATCTTCAATGTAGACTCCAGGGAACTAAGGATACCCCTTACAGGGAGACTTGCTACAGGGATTTGAGGTCTTTGGAAAGTCATCCTGACTTCCGACACTGTCAGGAAGAGGTACTGGCCTCCCCATAGATCCCTTTACAACACAGTTTCCAGGAATGTAAGATCAAGAGAAAAGCAGTTACCTCTGTCTCCTTCAAGGAACAATAATAGAGAACAGAGGAAATAATCTAACCTCAAAGTACTTTTCTGGATCAAGGGCAGAAGACATAACTTCTTTATTTAAGACTTAGAAATTAAATATTGTCTTAAAGATCTTCCAACGAGAGGGTATAATTTGAACCTTGTAAAGCTTTTTCTTTTTCCCATAATTTCAAGACTCTATTTTTTGCCTGTCCTTCAGCAATAAACACTTCTCCTCCTCCCTGGACTATTCAATCCCCTCCATTTCTGAATCCCACTCTGCTCACGAATTACACTTTAAAAGAAGATGAGTTCACCCCCTGTGTGTGCAAACTAAGCACCTAAAGGCACATTTACATGAATCCTCCACCACTTTTCCATTATTACAGCCCTGGAATAAGCCATGTATCCTTATGCTACAACTGTAAAAGATGACTGAAATTTAAATGTCATACAATTTTTATGTGTCATAAAATACTCTTAATTTTTTTCTGCCATTTGAAAATACAAAAACTGTTCTTAGTTTGTGGGCCATATAAAAACATGCAGCGGGCTATCGCTTACTGACCCTCTTAGACCCCCCTCTTCCCCAAAACCCCCACTTAGTTCTATTCTACAAAAAATTCTATTACTATTGGAGTTAGGTTCTGTCTCTCTCTTTTAATTTAAAATGTAATATATTTTACTTATTAATCTTATTGCTCACTGTAAGGAATTTTTTTTTTTGCATGTGCCTTAGTCAAATGATTCATCTTTTATAAACACTGGAGCTATTTACCTACGTATCTCAACGTTTACATGTTATATAATATTGGACTTTCAAGGGGAATTTGTCTAGAATCTCTGGTTATTATAATTTCCCTTCAACTGGACATTTTGTTCCAGAATAACAGGATCTACTCTCACATCTTCCAATATCTTAGGTGTATGAGTGATTTATTAAAAGAAGAAAATACAATAGTCAAAAGAGTGACTGAAAGATGTGTAAGGGCAGAGAGAAGACTGTAACTATCAATGCCTGTTTTTTTTTTTGCGGTACTGGGGATTGAACCCAGGGCTTCTACCTCCGAGCTACACCCCCAGTCCTATTCTTCTTTTTATTTTGAAACAGGGTCTCACTAAGTTGCGGAGGGCATCACTAAGTAGCTGAGGCTGGCTGCGAACCCGGATCCTCCTGTCTCAGCCTCCCAAGTATTGGGATTACCACCACGCCCGGCCTTTTTTTTTAATTTTCAAAAATAAAAAACCAGGTAGCCGGGCGTGGTGGTGCACGCTTGTAATCCCAGTACTTGGGAGGCTGAGACAGGAGAATGGCAGGTTCACGGCCAGCCTCAGCAACTTGTGAGGGCCTCTGCAACTTAGTGAGACCCTGTTTCAAAATAAAGAATAAAACATAGGGCTGGGGGTGTAGCTCGGAGGTAGAATGCCCCAGGTTCTATCCCCAGTACCGCACCTCCCTGGCTCCACTAGAGTTTCTCCTCCATTATCTGGTGTCCCTCTGGTATCCTGATGACTACCTAGCTTCCATATATGAGAGAAAACATATGACCCTTCACTTTCTATGACTGGCTAATCTCACATAACAAAATTTTCTCCAAGTCCATCCATTTTCCTGCAAATGACATAATTTTGCTTTTTATGGCTGAGTAGAATTCCATTGAGTGCATATCCCATAATTTCATAATCCATTCATCTGCTGATGGACACCTAGGTTGGTTCCATATTTTGGCTATTGTGAATTGTGCGGCTATAAACATGGATATGCATATATTACTATAATTTTCTGATTTCAGTCCCTTTGGAAGATACCCAAGAGTGGTACAGCTGGATATTAATGCCTTTTTACACATTTAGTTTCTCCAAAAAGAGTGAGCAAGCCAAACTTCTGTGTGAGAGTTAAGATTAAGCACTGGTGAGCCACTGAGAAAACAGGAATTAAATATGAACTGGAAGGACAAAGGGATTTTTTGAATGATGAATAAGAACATCTTCCCCTCAGAGAAGTGAGACAATACATAGACTTTCCAAGGAAATGGGGTGAAGAATTATTTTGGTGGGCCTCTGTCCTCTACTGGTTGAGAGATGAGGACATTATTCAAACTTTTATAGGTAAAACTGAGTGCGCTGGGTATACCAGAAACCTGGTTTAAAAAGATCTGAATCTACAATATTTTTGCTCACGTTTTCTAAGTTTGTCTGCAATACTACCACCCACTGTCCTGGTCTCTACTGGCACGACCAAGAAGAATAATGTGGAAATTATCCAGAGAATTTAGATAAGAAAAATATGAACTCTCTGGATCATCTCCATTATATCTTCAGAGGCGTGCCTACTCTCCTGGAAGACCACGCCTGCCTCTCTACAACCACTTATAATCACACTGAACTTCTTCACTGAACTGTATTGGAAATGACAGACGCAGCAGCACAAAATGTACACATACTTTAAGATGAAATGAACCACCAAGAAAACAGAGCGAATCTTCTGTTCCCTACTCTACCTATTAAATACATCCATAGGTCCTGCTCTCGAGGCTAACACAGATGGAAATGGAACGCCATGCATGCCTGTTTTCTACATGTTTGAATACGTACAATGTAAACTACTCCATTTTCAGACTTACTGGGAAAAAAATAAGGTTGTAAACCTGTACTTTTGGTTGTGATTTTCATTTAAATGACAATGCTTTATAGAGCGAGGGAAATTCCTTTCAACATCATTTGCAAAAGAAGTCAGTATTTCAAACCTCACTAGGATTATGTAAGAGCAATGTAGGACTTATACGTCCTCTAAAGATGAATAAAAGAAAAATATCCAACTAATTTACTTTAAAGAAGGATGAGGTTGATATAATGATTCAGTGAAAATTAAGAAAAAAAACAAACATGGTATTTACATTTATAGTTTTAGCCCCCCTCCCCCAGGGTCTTGCACATGCTAGGCAAGCACTTTACCATGGAGCTACATCCCCAGCCCCACATTTCTAGTTTTAAAAGCAAACAAATGAAAAAGAGTGAACAACCACGACTTCAGTTATTACTGTTATACACTGTTTCACCAAGCCTCTGGCAATACCTTTGTTTTGTAGGTAGAGAATAAAACCACTCTGAATCTTTTTGCTGTTATTGTTACTGGGGATTGAACCCAAGGGCATTCTGCCTCTGAACCTCACCCCCAGACCTTTTTTTCACTTTGAATTTTGAAACAGGGTCTTGCTAAGTTGCTGAGGCAGGCTTCAAGCCTACGATCCTCCTGTCTCGGCCTCCCAAGTACTGGGATTACAGTCGTGCGCCACTGTGCCCAGCTCACCTGAATCTTTATTCTCCGTCACAGTGATAGACGATATGAATTTGAGAAGGTATAACATTATATCCATGTGGGTGAAATATGGCAGTTAGTCCATCCATTTCTTATTTTTCAGATAACTAGGACCTTAAACACTATGCAGAGACAGTATCATGTGCTAGTCTTTAAAAAGAGAAAAACAAGAAGGAAAAAAGGACCCTGTATGTTAAAGCATTTACTTGGAGGGAGGAAGAAACCAATAAAAACTTGAAAAGGAAGAGTTCTCAACACAAAGCTCGACCCTACGTGTTCATACCTGGGAAAGGTTCGTAGAGTTCTAAATCTATCAGGACCAGGTAGAGGAAGGTAAGTTTCACTTGCTTTACTCTGATCCACAATGTTTATACTTACATCTTGTCTTGGCCAGCACCAACTCGCAGAGTCAACCTGGGGATAACTGGACTCGGGGCTGGAACAACTGGTTCCACTTTTATCTGCGGAAGTTAGTACATTACAGTTTAGTATGTTGTGTGTTTTTTCTCTACAAAAGTACCTCCTATGTCTTCTACTTTCCACCCCCATGAACTTAACAGGTTTAAGCCACACATAAGGCTAATGCCAGACAAAAAAGACCATCTGAATTATTCTGTTTCGCAACGAGTGAAGGCTGTCTGACACCATGAGAAATTCTATGAACTTTAATCATATTATATAAATATGGCAGGTATTTCTCTTTCATTAGCTTAGGTAAATTTCTTGGGTTTTATTTATTGTTAGAATTTTAGGGCTTTATTTGTTAGACTTTTTCAACAAAAATTGTCATCTAGAACATAAATTGTCATCTAGAACATAAATAGAAAAATCTGCAATGATATCTTCTTTATAAGATAAAATGCAACATTTTATGGGACACGACAAATGTTAAACTCACTAAGTGTGCTTTATCAAATGAGAAAGCTGAATTGCCAAGTGCAATTACAGCATCAAATTATTTCATTTTTGGCTACAGTAAAAAGATCTGAAATGCTGTGAAAGAAAAAAGAAACATTCTCTTTTTAGAAAGGATTTATTGTGAAGGCAATGACTGCTGAAAAAGCTAAAAAATTCACAAGTACATACAGATTAAGTATGACATTAAAGGGTCTCTTCAGCTAAGCATGGTGGCGCATGCTTGTAATTCCAGTACTTGGGAGACTGAGGCAAGAGAATCGTAGGTTCGTGGCCAGCCTCAGCAACTTGTGAGGCCCTCTGCACCTTAGTGAGACCCTGTTTCAAAATAAAGAATAAAAAATAGGGCGGGGGGGGGATAGCTCAGTGGTAGAATGCCCCTGAGTTCAATCCCCAGTACCCCAGCAAAAACAAACAAATAAATAAAATAAAATAAAATAAGAGGTCTCTTCACAATTTTTGGTTTGAAGATCTTATGGCATAATAAATATTTTTTAATAAACAAATTAAACAAAACCTCTGTAGTTCCAAATTGTTATCTAAGTTTTTCAATGAGAGTCTGATTGGTATTTTGGGTAGGACAAATCTTTGTTGTATAGGACTGTCCCAACCACTGCCAGATGTTTAACATCTCTGGTCTTGGAATATTGTAAGTCAGTAGTTCACTGCTAGTCCCTGTTACCTGGCTGCAAACTACTGATTTATATCTTTCAAGCTCAAGAATTAAATCCTAATGGAAGAGTGTGATGGTTCTATGGAGGAATGAATCCAAAAATACTGCTCAGCATACGATACCACACAGTGATTTGCACATGGATCAAACCCACTGTTTCTCATTCGCATTGATTGACCTGTCGCCTCTTGGCTCTTTAAAATTCATCATCATATCAACCTCTGCTTTGACCATCCTCTTGAACAGTGCCTGCCAGGTAGGAGGTGCTCAATGAACATTTGTTGAATTTACAACTTATCCTGAATAGACCCTCAAGTCTCTCACCGCTTGGGCATTGCATTATTCATCCAGGACGACCTAAAACCATCCTCCAGAGCACCTTTTTTTTTTGGCGGTACTGGGGATGGAACCCAGGGGCATTCTATCTACGAGCTACACCCCCAGCCCTATTTTTTATTCTTTATTTTGAAACAGGGTCTCACTAAGTTGGGGAAGGCCTAAGTAGCTGAGGCTGGCTGTGAACCTGTGATCCTCCTGTCTCAGTCTCCCAAGTACTGGGATTACAAGCGTGTGCCACCACACCTGGCTCAGAGCACTTTTTAAGAGAAAAAATTTAAAAACTCCAGCTTCATCAATGCCTCCAACACTATCTGTTTATTTGGATTTCTAGCTCACCCAGGTAAACACAAACATCATGTCTGAGGTTATTTTGTTTGTTTGTTTGTGGTACTGGGGATTGAACCCAGGGGCATTTTACTTCCAAACTACATTCTCAGCCTTTTTGTTTTGTTTTGAAACAGGATTTTGTTAGGTTGCTGAGGCTGTCCTCAAACCTACGGTCTTTCTGTCTCAGCCTCCCAAGTACTGGGATCACAGGCCTGTGCCACCATACCCAGCCTCTGTTTTGTTTATGACTGTCTCCCAGTGTCCATCACAGTGACACGTCATAAACTCTTAGGAGACATTTAAAGCCTGCATATGACCCCTCCCATAATTTCCTTTCCCCTCCTGCTTAGAAAATTCCAGAGAAAAGACCATTGAGGCCACCAGACAGAACTCCTTTCCTCCCGACAAACTGGAGTTCTCTACACCCCAACTACACCCAGAGTCCATCTCTTCTAGTCTTAAGAACCTTCTCCTTTCATCAGCTTGTCTACTGATCTTCAACCTCTCTATTCCATCAATTATTTTCATCTAGCTTTCGAAAGTACTCCACTCTATCTGAAGCCACTTTCCCTTCCCGTAACTTCTGGCTAACAACCTCTCCCGTGCTTGTCTTCAGTTCATCGTCTCTCTGCTCACTTCACTATTTCTTCATTGGCTGGTCAATCCTCAACCCCTCCATTCTAGTTTGTGAGCAACCATGCCACTAAAGCCACTCTTTGCAGACATGACTGTTTCCTACTGCTGCAGTCATTTCTTCCTTTTAGGTCCCACCAGGCTCCTCCCTTCTCTTTACCACGTCCTCACTGCGTGACCTTACTGGTCCTCTTGTCATTCTCGTTTCTTCAGCAATCTCATCCGTGCCCATGATTCCCCTTGTATGGTTAAATATGTCAAAATATCCCACTCTAGACTAGCACTGGTTGAATCTAATGCCAAAATATACAGTTGTCTATTGAACATCTTGAACTGAGTATTCTGTACTTTACCTTATTACATCCAAATCTTAATTTATCAATGTCACCACAAAAACTCACTTCTTAAATAGTCTCACTTTCAGCTAATGTCTCCTTCATGTGCCCAGTTCTCTAGACAGTATAGTACAGCGATTTAGGGTCACTGGAGTGGGGGTACAATAGGACCCATGTACAACTAGCTGGGTTTGTGTTTACTTTCCTCAAAATTTTTTGAAAAAACAGTTCCATATCTTACACATCTGAAAACCAAGGATCCAGTATTTAACTATTAAGACATCCATACTTTTCTCACCTTTCTGCTTTATCTGGAAGAATTAAAAAAATAACGAAAACATATAAACATTTCCACGTCATCTACAACTTGCCAGGCGCTGTGCCTGGTTATTTTCTAGATACTCTCATTTAGAGTAGTTATCTGGGGTAGATATTATGGGTTCTGTTTTATAGGTAAGCCAATCATATGTGAAACAAACATTTTTCTTTTCCATTTTGTTTCCATGCAAGTATTTATATCAGCTAAACATATCTATTTCCTCATTTAACATTTTTTTTATAGTGAAAACTCTCAAAATCCTTTCTTACAGGTTTTAAAAAAATTTTGTACTGAGGACTGAACTCAGGGGAATTCTACCTCTGAGCTACAGCTCTAGCCATTTTTTAAAAATTATTTTTTATTTTGAAACAGGATCTCACTAAGTTGCTAAAGACCTCACTAAATTGCTGAGGCCAGCCTTGAACCTGTGATCCTCTTGTCTCAGCTTCCCAAATACAGGGATTATAGGTATGCACCACCACACCTGGCTCTTCCAGCTTTTTGAAATGTATGGTACTAGCCGGGCGTGGTGGCGCACGCTTGTAATCCTAGTACTTGGGAGGCGGAGACCGGAGGATCCGGGTTCGCGGCCAGCCTCAGCTACTTAGTGAGGCCCTCTTCAACTTTGTGAGACCCGGTTTCAAAAATAAAGTATAAAAAATAGGGCCGGGGTGTAGCTTGGAGGTAGAATGCCCCTGGGTTCAGTCCCTGGTACCACAAAAAAAAAAAAAAGAAATGTATGGTACTTTACTGTTACCTATGCAACAACACACCAGAGTTTCTTGCTTAGTGAGTAATATTTTTTATTCCTTCAACCCGCAATGCTATTATTTAGACACTTAACCTTTTAAAGCTTTATTTAAAGAATAAAGCTGTTCCCCCTACCTTTAAACATAATTCTACCTTACTATTATTATGCTTTGCATTGTGTTTGGCTCATTTTTTGACCACACTGCATAGTAATCATGATTTATTTTGTATAATATTTCATGATTGTCCCATAAGCCTTCTCCAACTTGATCTTCAACTCAGCAAGCACTGTGGAGAGCAGCAGTACCCCATGCTCATAATGAAGGGCTCAGAAAGAGTAACCGGTTTGCCCACAAAGTCGCAAATGTAAATGGTCCAAATCCAGCCTCCGACACCAAATCCATCTCCTGTTCTACCTCAGAGCTCTGGACTCTCGGACACATTTTGAGTCGTTTTTCTGATAATGCTGATGTGCTCATGTCCTGCATGGAGCTGTTCACTTTCTTTGCAAAGGTCGCCTATGATAAATGACATGTACTTGTGAGGTGGCTAGGGTTAATTGTGAAATATTTTTTTCTCTATGGAAGGCTAAATAATTTATATGGAGATGGAGATTAACTTTAGCTTCACCTCCATTCAACTAAATTAGCTGGGTTTTCAATTGCTGTCTTAATGGCTTGACAGTGCAAATGAATCAAGACATGGTCTATTTACGACCTATTATAAAAAAGTTAAGTGAGATAATATGGAAAAAATAAGCAAACAAAAATGGCGAAGCATTTTATAAGTTAGATTAAAAATGGTACGAATGTCAAAGCCGGGCGTGGTGGCGCACGCTTGTAATCCCAGTACTTTGGGAGGCGGAGACCGGAGGATCTGGGTTCGCGGCCAGCCTCAGCTCTCTCTCTCTCCCTGTCTCTCTGTCTCTCTCTCTCTCTCTCCTTAGTGAGGCCCTCCGCAACTCGTGAGACCCGGTTTCAAAAATAAAGTATAAAAATAGGGCCGGGAGTGTAGCGTGGAGGTAAACCGCCCCTGCGTTCAATCCCCGGTTCCGAAAAAAAAGGTACGAATGTCAACTGCTACCTAGGTCAAAGTTTCATCTGTAATTAGATTATCATCCAAATAGGGACATCTCTGATAGTGAAAGAGGTAGCTAATAATTATACCATGAAACAGATGTCAACTGTGATTGTCCCAGACAAACTAGGATGAATGGTAACCCTAACTACAAACTATTTAAAAACCTTTATTTTATTTTTAAAGATGTTACATCAAATTTATCTTTAAAATTCAAGAAAGTATAAAAAAAGATTAATAAGATTATTTTTTGGTACTGTGGATTAAACCCAGGGGCATTCTGCCTCTGGACTACATCCTCAGCCCTTTTTATTTTTAATTTTTGAAACAAGGTCTCACTAAGTTGCTGAGGCTGGTCTTAAATTTGCAATCTTCCTGTCTCAGCCTCCTAAATACAGGTATTACAGGCATGGGCCAACACGCCTAGCAATAAGGAAATTTTAAAAAGAAAAAGATTAATGAGGATGCTAATAATATAGATATATACCTCCAAGCTACAACACCAGCCCTATTTTTATTTTTAATTTTGAAACAAGGTTTCCCTAGGTTGATAAGAGTGTCACTACTTGCTGAGGCTGTCCTCGAACCTGCGATCTTCCTGTCTCAGCCTTCCAAGTACTGGGATTACAGGCGTGCACCACCATGCTGGCATCATGCCTGGCTTTAGAAGGTATAATTTCTTTTTTCTTTTTTGCAGAACTGGGGATTGAACCCAGGGGCATTCTACCTCTGAGCTACACCCCCAGGCCTATTTTTTATGCTTTATTTGAAACAGGGTTTCACTAAGTTGTGGAGGGCCTCACTAAGTAGTTAAGGCTGGCCGCAAACCTGCGATCCTCTTGTCTCAGCCTCCCAAGTACTGAGATTACAAGCGTGCACCACCACGCCTGGCTAGAAAGTGTAATTTCTAAATAAAAATTTCTTCCCATATTTTTGTTTATGTTAACTTTATCTAAATGCTCACCAAAATAAAAGAGACTTCCTACAGTTATAAAAATAATTTCCCCATGTGTACTTCCCAAGAAACAACAAACTCTGTAACAATGACTTCAATTACTTAAACAACATGGCTAATGCCATCTTTGATGGCACGGAGCCCCAGTCTGGGGACAATGTGAGTTTTTAAGGGTTAAAATAAAAGAACAGCACTTTGGAGTAATGCTGAGAATTGGGGCGAGCAGAAGAGCATTTACAGTGGATTACTAAGCTTCCCAATTCACCAAAGAGGTAAAGTCCAGCAATATAAGACTCCTTTGTAGCTAACTAAAAATACATTGTCGGTGGATTTGTCCAGTTTTATGTATAAGCAATACTTCTTTCACCTGAACTAATACTAGTAGTCATATAAGCCCCTTATTGCCATGTGCTGCATTTTTTTTGCTAATCTTCAAGGATTTAGCTTCTTTGCCACATACCTCAGGGCACCAACTGATAAAGCTCTAACTCTCCATTTTTCCAGGACACCAGCAGTGCGGCCTTGCAAAAAATGAAAATCGCTCAAGAGATTTAAAGGGGAAATTTATTTTTAAAATCCTGACTTGAAGCAAAGAGGTGGATTTTTAAAAAGCTTATCTATAAAGAATCAGTTTAAATTTAAATTCTATCTTGGAACTCTTTCATGCATTCCAGCTTTAAAGTTTATCTTTTGACAGGGACTTTCTACAAAGGTAATGGGCAGCTTTGTCAATATAATCTGTCCAAGTTTATTTTTTTAATGTTAAACTCCTTTCATTAAAAAAATGCACCATATATGTGTACTAGCTATGGCAGCAGCAAGTTCAGCAAGCACTAGTTCAGATTCCCATCTATGCTGATATGTCAGTAAAAAACCCATAATTGCTACTGATGAAAAGCCAAATTTAATCACCTAACATTTTGGAGGCTAAGCTATGACTGGTAACCCTTTTGTTGTCTTTCTTAGCAATTAAGGTTTTTACACTATTTCCTTTAAGAAACACAGTCTAACTAAACACTGATAAGCTATTTAAAATATTAAGAAGACAGTCCAAAGAAGATATGAGGTTCTGGGGTTAAGTTAGCGAGTGGCTTCCAGCGTGGACTCTGAAGCAAACCCGCTCTTTGAGCAAGGGCTCAGAGTGCAGCCATAGGAAGGTGGGAGACTGCCTTGCTAGCTCCTGGGAATTCAGACATACTCATTCAAACCTTAAGTTACTGGCTCCTTCTAGGAATAGACAGTTATAAGAAACAGGAAAGGGATGTTTCTCCCATTTTACTGTGCGAGTTTATTTGCTGAAAGCTCTTCATTTCACTAGTTATGACAGCTCATGAGGAAAGACTAGAAATGAGACTGTATTAAATAGAAGAGAAATGGAAATCTTTTGTTAAAGGAAAGAATGAGTAAGACTATCATTCCCTAAAGAATAAACTGTTTAAATTCAATAAAGATTATTTGCAGGCAAATCCTAAAGGAACTGGGGATAGATTAAAGAAACATTAAACATTTTAATTGTTCTGATAACTAAAGTTATTAAGGCTTTGAAGACATCCCTTTCCTGTTCTTTAAAACATGGCAGTTTCGAAGGGAAACTCATCAACTGCTATGTGTATGTATGTCACTATCACTATGAACTACATTATGATGTGAGACTATGAGACTTTTATGTTCCCATAAAAGTACAAAAAAATTTATCAAATGGCAGTTACACAGGAGCTCTCTAAGGTTTCCTCAGTACTAAGGTTTTATCACGCCGTGATGTCACCTCCTTCCTGAGGGTTAACCTTTCTTACCTGTTCCCATCTCATCGGCCTCACTGATGAGCAGTGACTGGCCAGAGAAAGCTGCCCAGGGCGGGGAAGAGTCCAGCTCGGGTCAGACGGACCTGGCGCAGCCACCGCTCTCGCCGTCACTCGACCTTCTGTGCACAGTTTGTTCAGTTATAAAATAGGAACGGCAATACCAGACCCTCAGCGCTGTTCAGAGGATTAAATAATGGCGTTTTGGCCAGGCCTGGCACTCGAATGAACTCAGTAAGTGATAGTTGCTAAAATTATTTGCTAGTCAGGTTAGTTCATTCGATAGCTAATGTCAGCTCAAATAAAACAATTCATCAATCAGCTGGATAAAATTCTGGCAATCCTTTATAAAGACTGTGGGCTTTCCATTATAACAGCTTTGAATTATCCACAGGTTGATTATCAACATTACCGGTTATCTATACAGTAATTCTGAGTTGTCATCTAACAGACACAAACTAGTCTTCGCTTAGTGTTTTCTATGAGAAAACAGCTTTCAAGGCTGTTTATGCCAACTCTTCTTAGAGAAGGTATGGAACTACTGTTTGCAATGAAGGTAAACTATACTTCCTAACAATGCTGTCCCTTCTCAGTACTGAGTAAGAGGCAGAGGCAGAAGCAGAGGTCCGAGAGGAGCTAGGAGACAGCAGGGCTGGAGTTTCCACCCAGGTCGGCGGAACTGCCCAGGCCCAGGTAGCATGTTCCCTGTGGGCCGGTGCTGAACCTATTTATCTACAGATGGTGATGCATCATTTTGGGGCGACACTCTATTGCACCATCCAGATCACATTTAAATACGAATATGTTCAAATCTAAAAACACATATCCCAGTCTGACAGATGGATTTTGGCTTATCTTCCGTTTAAGGTTAAAGATAAGAGTTGTGAGTGTAGCTCAGTGGTTGAGCACTGGCCTAGCATGTGAGAGGACCAGGGTTCAGTACCCCCCCCCCAAAAGATTGCAGTAGCAACTATCCAATTCCATTAATGGTAAATTTTCCACAATGATCCTTCCTCTAAGAACACATAAAATATCAAAAGCAAATTTTAATTAAAGTAATCCTGTACATTCATCTAAACCCCAAAGAAACATTTTTTTTTTTGAGAAACTGGGGATTGAACCCAGAGGCATTCTACCTCTGAGCTACACCCTCAGCCCTATTTTTTGTTCTTTATTTGGAAACAGGATCTCACTAAGTTGAGGAGGGCCTCACCAAATAGCTGAGGCTGCCCGCGAACCTGCGATCCTCCGGTCTCAGCCTCCCAAGTACTGGGATTATAAGCGTGCGCCACCACGCCTGGCAGAAACAAAAATTTTAATAAAAATTTTAAGCTGCCTTAAAATGTAATAAATGTTCATACATCTAGTTTGGTTCTATTTTTTTTCTTCATTTTTTCAAAAAAATTTTTTTGGTGGTGCTGGGGATTGAACCCAGAGGCATTCTACCTCCGACCCCCAGCCTTTTCTTTAAATTCTTTTGTTTTGAAACAGGGTCTCACTAGGTTGCTGAGCATCTCTCTAAGTTGCTGAGGCTGGTTTTGAACCTGTGATCCTCTTGTCTCAGTCTCCCAAGTACTGGGATTACAGGTGTGGGCCACCATGCCTAGCTTCTATTTTAAATAAGTGAAGACCAGACTCCTAACCCCGATCAGTGCATGTTACTGCTCACAAAGGGAAACTAAGAGCTTGCATATATTATTTCACTCACCCCATTTAAACTTAATGTAGGAGAGCACAGTGGTTAGGAACATCAATTCATCTTGCTGGTCTGGATTGCAACGGTGGCTCCTGTTCAATTACTAAGTGTGCAATCTTGGGCAAGTTTATTCATCTTTCTAAGCCTCAGTTTTTCATCTTAAAGTGATAACCATTATCTTAGAGGGTTGTGGTATGGACTTAAAACGTACACAAAGTGCTCAGTATGGTGTTCAGCACACAGTAATTACTCAATGTTGACTATTAGTATTTTGCTATTTTTACTTTTATCATTATCTCTATTGCTATTTTTTAGTTTTAGCATTATCTCTATTTTAAAGATGAAATACCTAAGGATTAAAGAAGCTAAAAAACTGGTTCTGGCTCTTATCCCAGGTATGCTGGATTCCAAAGCCCAGAGCCCTTCCACTCACCAAGCAAGTTCTTATTGAATTAATGGCAACTTTATTGGTCATTGGTTGTGATAACTGTGGATAGGGCTGGTAAAAACTTCATAAGCAGGCAAAATGTGGGGGAGATTTTAAAATTTTCCCTTGTTGTCTTAATTCTATGGGTATGTAAAAAATTTCATAGATGTAATCCCATTTCAGGTTTTTTTTTCTTTCTTTCTTTCTCTCTTTCTTTCTTTTTCTTTTTGTGGTACTGGGGATTGAACATAGGGGTATTCTACCTCTGAGCTACATCCCTAGTACTATTTTATTTTATGTTTTATTTTGAAACAGGTCTTACTAGTTTGTGGAGGCCTCACTAAGTTGCTGAGGCTGGCCAGAAACCTGCGATCCTCCTGTCTTAGCCTCTCAAGTACTGGGATTACAGGTGTGAGCCACCACGCCTAGCTTCAGGTCTACTTTGAATCACTCATTTTCCTTGATACTTGGGGGACCACGTGGGGTTGATTACAGTAATATCTTAATTTCTACCCCTTGTCAGTGACATTTTCATGGGTTGCACTAACCTTTACCCTTTCCTGTCTGTATAAAGGAATAAAATGTAAGTGAATGCTAAGAAAGTAGAAATAATTTTTTAACAATAGTTGGTTCACCTGTACTAACAGGTTGTCTACTATGGTCCAATGAAGTAGCAAACTCCAAGCTTCTACAGTCTTATAGCTTGCTTCAAAACGGAATGGAAACACCGCCACCCTCAGCTGCACTCACTGGAGCGGCAGTTACTCAATGCCAGCCACGGCGCCATGCACATCCTATATGTGATCCTATCTAACCCTCATACAGGCAAAATGCCCAGGTGCACAGAAGTCAGGACTTGGATTCAGGCCTAACTCTACAAGCAATACCATCTATTATTTTTAAAGTTCTTGTAAGATAGCTGACATTGACAAACTTTTATTCTCTGTCATAGCTCTGATCCATAACCCCGTAAGACTGAAACAAGAACTTGGATCATGCTGTCAGATGGTATCTGTGCTGCTACAACTGAGCCTCTGTGCCTGGAGGAGTCTGCGGGCCTTTTCTTGCTTACAGTCAGGTAGAGGCTGAGGAAAGGCATGGACTGCTGTTACAAACCCCATCTGATGGGCTTCCTTCAAATTCATAGCGCGGTTAAAACAAAGTCAAGACGGCGTGAGAGCAGCAGCACCGTGCTTGATCTACTCGAGGCTCAGCTGCCAAGTCACCAGAACATGATGGAGAGAGACTAATTGCTGTCAGGCAGGATGGCTAACAATAAACATTTCAAAATGGGAAACAGGTCTGCGGCGTAAGTGACTTGGCTCTTGCCTGCCAGCTGCGCGATCCTGACTTGGACAAGTCCCGCTCACACGGTCAGGGTCAGTTTCTCCTTCACGGCTGATGACAATACCCGCTGGATCTACGCAACAGGTGTGTCAGGAGGAGAGGGTCAAGTGTGTGGATGTGCCTCAAAACCTGACATGTCCTCAGGTTGTAACAGAAACATCGTAATGATAAAATGATTTTTAAAATGTAAATAAGAGTTTTGTGTCTAGTTAAGTTATGGGTGTTGGGGTTTTGTGTCTAGTTAACTTATGGATGTTCAGTTATTGACATTAGAATTGCCATTCTACTTTACATATTCACATATATATATATGAATATATATATATATTCAAAAAATATATATTTTTTTGCGGATCTGGGGATTGAACCCAGGGGCATTCTACCTCTGAGCTACACCCCCGACCCTATTTTTTGTTCTTTATTTTGAAACAGGGTCTAGGGCCTCACTAAGTAGCTGAGGCTGGCCACGAACCCGGATCCTCCGGTCTCAGCCTCCCAAGTACTGGGATTACAAGTGTGTGCCACCACGCCCGGCTATATATATATTTTTTGTACTGAGGATTGAACCCAGGGGCATTCTACCTCCAAGTTATACCACCAGCTCTATTTTATTTTATTTTTGAAACAGGGTCTCGCTAGATTGATGACAGTCTCACTACTTGCTGAGGCTGTTCTCAAACCTGCAATCCTCCTGTCTCAGCCTCCCAAGTATTGGGATTATAGGTATATGCCACCACACCCAGTCTACTTCTTTATATTTTAGAATAGCTAAAGGAGTCAAAGAAAGAATAAAGTTAGGAAGAAAAAATGTGAGAGTTGCCATCTGTGCTGACAGCTAAACTAACTTTTCTAGGTAAGTCTGTAGTTAAAAGTATCACCAAATGATTGGTAATAGATTTGTTGTAGGTCAAATACATTGTATTTATTACGTGGCAAAAAATACTAGGTACTATTTTGTAGTTAAGCTCAAATAGAGGATTGCTTCTAGAGGCCAGGGAAAGGATCTCTGAGCAGCTCTATGGACAGCACCACCAATACCAAGCTACCTTTTTGGAGAGTTTAAAAGAAAATTTCAAATCAATCAGTCAACAACTAAAATAATCCCAAGAGCCAACAGAGCCAAGCCGCAAGAGCAGAGGCCGCATCCCACGCCAACAGGATGGAGTCCTGGCTCCTACAAAATGGCAGGACCTCATCCATCTCTCTGGATAGACTCTTTGAAAGTTTGATTTACTGACATGGTAAACATCTCTGCTATGTGGAATTCTTTTCTGCCCGCCAATCCAGACTGCCAGACCAGCCTGGATGCTCAGGCGAAGATACTCAGAAACGAGTTCTAATCTTGTTAGAGCAGAAAATGGAAAGAATAAGATATGCTCCTGAAAGTATGTAGATAGCCATAACCCTAGATAAATGCCAGCGTGGCTCTCCAGAAAGAAACCCAAATCAACAGTCCTTCCAATAGGCATTGTTAGCCTCTTAAAGTGGGACATGGTTTTACCTGCGCTTAGAAAAAGGGATGTTGTCTTTTCCAGGTATCTAATAGAACAAAATATTATGTAGCAGGCTTGACAGTTAACAAAAACATTATTCACAGCTTGAAACTACAGATGTTTTGAAAACTGCCAGAGACTAACACAGTTACATAGAGAGTTTATAGCCTGTGAATAGATTGCTCTCAAGCTATGAGCATTTTTTTAATAACTGAGTATATATGGGGCTTGATTATAAGTTTATGGCTGTCAGAATTAAAGTTAAACTTTGTAACCTCATTACAAGCATATTCCCAGTTAAGTGCTGGGTGCTTTACATCCAAATCACAGATATAACTGCTGGCTTTGTTTACCTGTGTCTTTCACTAGGACTTTGCTCAGATAGTGCCGAAAATGAGAAACTGCTTACTTTTTCATGCTTGTGTTTCTCCTTTTCTTTTTCTCTCTTTTCTCTCTCTCTCTTCTCTTTCTCCCTTTCCTTCTCTTTCTTCTCCTTTTCCTTCTCTTTCTCTTTCTTTTTCTTCTTCTCCTTTTTGTCCTTTTTCCTTTCTTTCTCTTTAGGTTTCTCTTTCTCCTCAAACAGTTTTTCGGGGAGCATGGGGGATAAAGAAGGCAGCATGGACGGGCCCCTCACTGCCGCGGCGGGGTTGAACAAGGGCAGGGCCATTTCTTTGGGGGGCAATACCAGCGGGGTTGGTGGGGCCTTGATCTTATCCTCTCTCCCTTTATCTTTCACTTTTTCTTTTTCTCTCTTATCTTTATCTCTTTTGCCCTTTTCTCTATCTTTCTTCTTATCTTTATGCTTCTCTTTCTCCTTCCTCATAATTCCATCTTTCAATCTCACTTTTGGATCAACGTCTTCAAATTCTTTTATTTTAAACTTGTAGGGATCCGAATCCTCATCTTTAAGAAACTCCTTCCACGGGTACTTGGTCTCCTTGCCGGCTTCCTTGTCTTTCTCCTTCTCTTTCACTTTATCTTTCTCTTTATTTTTGTCTTTGCTTTTGTCTTTTTCCCTCTCCCTATCTCTCTGCTTTTCTTTCTTTTTCAATTTAGTCTTCAGCTCTTTTTTCAACTTCTTCTTTACCTCCACTGAGGAAGGTGGCTTGGTTTTCTCCTCGTACACCTTGTGGAGCGGTTCAGGGGTGGGAGGCGACACGGAAGGGGATGAGATGTAAGGAAAGCTGGGAGGCATACCGGAAGGGGTGCCCAGCTTCGCCTTCCGCACGACCTCATCAATGGAGGCGTCCATCGTCCATGAGTTATCAGAACTTGAAGTTCCGCTTGAAAGAGGCAGGGGGGTGGATCCTGACTTCATGAAGTTGTTGGCGGAAGTGGAAGCTTTTGGAGTGGCACACTCCGAACCTGAAATTCTCTTAGGGCTGGTGAAAATATCTCCTTCAGATTCTGACCCAGAAGAAAACTCGAAAGGGTCTGGCTCCCGTTCAGCACAGGCCCGGGCGATCACAGCGTCGATGGAGTCGTCGATGGTTTTGTCTGTCACGGCAGCCTTTCTCGGTGGAGTCTCGTTGTTCAGCTTCCCGGCCTCAGGGGGTGTCTGAATTTGTTTCACCTGGATGATGTCTTTGTTAATCTTTTCACTTATCAGAGCTGAAGGAGTCCTGTTTGGTGTTTCAGGTCTGACAGGGACCTGGGGAATGTGAGTCATAATCTTAGGGCTCTTGGGGCTTTTGGGGCTTTTAGAACGTCCAGGTGATTTCTTCTCTTTGGATATAGTTTTTGGTGACCGAATAGGACTCCCAACCATTGCTGGTGACTGGGTAGTTTTAGGCGATTTCGTTTTCTGTCCTGGAGAACTCGTTTTCGTCTTTGCTTTCGGTGTAAAGGACTTTGTTTCTAATGGCTTTGCAGTTGGTACTTGTGACTTTGCAACTGGCGCCAGCATTGGTGGCTCTGGGGACGGAGGCGCGAGGTCTGTACTGTCCTGGACGTGGACTGGAGAGAGCATGGGTGGGATCTTTTGTGTGTTTATTGAGCTGAGCGGCTCTCGGGCTTCCAACAGCACCACGTCTAGGGCGTCCCCTTTCGTGCTTAGCAGCCGTGGTCGCTTCGTGGCGGGCATTTCTTCAGCTTCAGGGCTGTCCAATGGCCTTTTACCCAAGAAATTCTCATCATTAATAATCTCCTCCTCCTCCAATTCATCATCTTCTTCCAGGGGAACCTGCATGGCTTCGGCTGATGTGCCCCCATCAGTGGGTACCTGCTCTTCTTCTTCCTCTGGTAAAGAAAGAAAAAAAGAAGTATTATTGGAATGTAACAAAACCTAGTAAC
Source organism: Glis glis (assembly GCA_004027185.1). Taxonomy (NCBI): domain Eukaryota; kingdom Metazoa; phylum Chordata; class Mammalia; order Rodentia; family Gliridae; genus Glis; species Glis glis. The sequence goes on along the minus strand of PVJS01014926.1, from coordinate 1,577 downwards.
TAAAAGCAGTGCTTCAAACGTGATTTCTAGGAAAGGAAGGAAACCGAGTATTTAGCGGGTGAAGCCTTCGGTTCCCAACGATCTTCCTCACCTGCGTGCCACACTCTTTTGAGACGGGCAGTCAGTAATGGTGCATGTTCTGATTACTGTTCTGCCAAATGGTCTGGCTGACTTCAAGATCTGGACTCTGCTAAGTATTTCCAGTCTGTCTTCTCCTGCTTCCTTAATTCTTTTCCTAGCCTGAGTGAATACTATGTCCATGTCCTTCTCGTGTTTTCTCTCTCTCTCTCTCTGTCTCTGTCTCTCTTTCTCTCTCTCTCATATACATACATATACACATCTAAAAATCCAGAGATGGGTTATTATTATATGACAATTATCCTAGAAATGACAGAAAGTCATACTTTTTTAGGACTTTTGTAACGATTCACAATTCACACCCTGCATATGTCCCCTCTTTTTCTTGCAGTTAGCCACTTGGAGAGGCTGTATGGAACAATGCAGTACAGCTGGTTTACACATCTGAAAAACCGTGTTTCAGCTAGAGTTCTGGCACTTCAGAGCAGCAGGCCTCGGGCGATCTCTCAGCCTCCGGGAGCCTGTTTCCTGACCTTTCAAAACGGGCTAATGTTGCCTGCCCTGCCTACCTGACTGAGTTGTTGTAAGATCAGATCCTTTCTTTCTACACATATTAACTAAGCATATCATGCACAGTAATAATGACTGCAAGAGCTCAGGAGCAACTCATGACCTAAAAGGACTCACAGTTTGGAGGGGAAATAATGTAGGTGTGTAGCACACAGAAAGTGATTAGTGCTGGAGTCCAAAGGAGAAAAAGATTACTGCGAAGTCAAGCACATGGTGAAGACTTCAGTGATTATGTAGTGTTTGGAATATTTGGAGTGGGGAGTGGCAAAGTCCAGGATAAAGAATCAAATGATAAAGAGATGGAGGTGGGGCACAGGAAATATATAAGAACCAGAGAATAATTTAATTTGTCTGAAAGGTAGGGTGCAAGATAGGAATCAGTGGAGGAAAGTTTAATAAAATTGCATCCAGATCCTAGAAAATTTGAATTCCAGAAAAAGATCAAGATCTTCATTTTACTGGTAATTTGGACCTAGTGAGGTCAAGTGGAGCCAACATTGGAGAAAATTAGAGAAGATGACTGGAGTATATGTTAGAAAAATTATGTTGGCGGGAACATGTATGATGGGTAGGGACAGGAGGTAATAGGTACTAAAGGAGAGAGGATAAGTTATGGTTACTTGAAATGGTGTAGGTAAGAGGCAACAGGAGTCTAAACTAGCCAGGCATGGTGGCACACGCTTGTAATCCTAGTACTTGGGAGGCTGAGACTGGAGGATCCGGGTTCGCGGCCAGCCTCAGCTACTTAGTGAGGCCCTCCGCAACTTAGTGAGACCCTGTTTTAAAATAAAGAATAAAAAATAGGGCTGGGAGTGGAGCTCGGAAGTAGAATGCCCCTGGGTTCAATCCCCAGTACCGCAAAAAAAAAAAAAGGAGTCTAAACTAGAACAGTGGTAATAAATAAGAAGCAATAGAGGTAAATGATATTC
>PVJS01014925.1:0-39648 GCA_004027185.1 Glis glis | reverse complement strand
CTCACTAAGTAGAGAGAGAGACAGGGAGGGAGAGAGAGAGAGACAGGGAGAGAGAGAGAGAGAGAGGGAGAGAGAGAGAGAGAGAAAGAGAGAGAGCTGAGGCTGGCCGCGAACCCGGATCCTCCGGTCTCTGCCTCCCAAAGTACTGGGATTACAAGCGTGCGCCACCACGCCCGGCCCATTCTCATCATTATAATCCAAAAAGACTGACCACAAACTTGGAGGGAGGAAGATTTATTTGCTCACAGTTTTCTTGGGGATCTTGGAGTTTCAGCCCATGTCAGGCCTGGTTACACCTGCAGAACTCAGGGCATGGAGAAGGAGAGAGAGAGAGAGAGAAAGAGAGAGAAAACATACCTGCAAATCTCTGCACTCACATCCTTTGTGGAGGCCAGAAGCACAGAGAAAGAGCAGGGGGAGGAGGAACCCTGTAATTCCCAAGACCACACCCCCAGTGGCCCCTCCTTAGAAACCAAGCCCTGTTTCCAACATTACTACCATGTTTCCATGAGGGCTAGGGGGACATTCTAAATCCATACCGTTGTAAACACCAATAGAGTAGAAAGTATGACCCCATTAATACCTAGGAAAACTGACATGCAGAAAGTTTAACTTTGTCAAAGTCACATAGCCAATATTTACTGGGGCAGATGTTCACACTGAGGAAGTCTGATAAAGAACACTGCTTCAGTCAGCAGTCTCACTTATGTGACCCAAACACCTGACACGCAAGACTTAGAAGAAGGAAGATTTATTTGGCCATGGTTTTGGAGACTTCAGTCACTGTCATACTGACATCTGCTGGGGCAACGTGTTCTCAGGACATCATGGCGGAGAGCAGGGAGGGAGGGGGAGAGCTTGTCTCAGCTCACGGTGGCAGGGCAGGGAGAAGCAGGAAGCTACAACAGCCATACCCCCAGTGGCCCCTCCCTAGCAACCAAGTCCCGCCTTCCACATGGCTGTTTTTTCTACCACGTGAGGTCTAGGGACATTTTAAATACAAACACCTTTTGAAACATGACTCCATTTTGCCTTTCTTCATTAGTTCTAATATCTTGGTTTGATTCCCTCATTTCTCTGGAACTTTGTTCCTCTTCTTGAAAATCAGGAGATTGAATTGAATGATCTCAAGGATATTTTCCTACCTCTAATACTTTGTGATACTAGGAGAGATTTTTTTTTTTTTTGCATAGACATGTTTGATTTTTTTCAAATAGGGTGGCCAGGAATCCACTGTTGATCCTTGCCCCTACAATGATACTATCTTTCCCATTTCTCCAGGGATGACATCTGAGTTGCTGTTGATGGCATGCCAGATAAGGATCCTGGTTGTGACAAATAGGCTTTCCCAGCAAATAGAGGCTCCTGTCTCAAGTGAATTAATATTGCAAGCATATTCCTCAGAATGCATGCCCTTGGGACCTCCTTATGAAAGAGGAAATTTATCTCAGTGGAGAATCGCCAACCTTCTAATCAGCATTCCTTCAATTCTTCACCCTCTTGTGTTCTAAATTTAGGGGACAGGTCCATACAGCAAATCTCAACTGAAAACAAGTTCAAGGCCATTTTGTATTCCCAGCCAGTTCTCCTTATAAAAACTGGCCCACAAGCCACAAATGACAGGCAGTCCTAAATTAATCCTATTGGGGCTGATTCTCTGTTGCTATAGATTTCTAAGCTCTAGCTTGCAGCTTAACGGCTCCCGTTCTTGCTACCAATGCGTTTGCCTCCTTGGTGTGTCATTGTCAGATCTGCTTCAAATCAAACATGCAAAGCATTTGGTCTCATTTAACCCAGCTCTTTTCCCCAAAGAGCAGCTCAGAAAGTGATTTCTGTGGAGGAAGAGCCTTTGACTCATCTCTCTGTGCCTTCTGAGATCTGTACTTCATGGAAATTCACAAGTAGGTGAAGCTCATCATTAAAACTGAATTCAGACAGTATTTTTAGAATTTAAAATTCTTGGATGATGTTCTCTATACTAAATTTCCTGCCTCTTTTCTTTCTATCTTCCTATCATCCTGTTTCTTTAGTAAAATGATATAGGAGCAGTTCCAGATGACGTGCCTATTCTAGAACACCTGGCAGCTTCTCTGTCTGTGTCTGACCTGCGAGTGTCTCCTCTTAGGTACCCTAACACACGAGAAGCTCTTATTATTTCAACTTCTTTCTCTTTTGTTACTACCCTTTCTGATCTTTATCTTAAAATTTACAAGAACATCTGGAAATAATTTTTATAATCACTCTATAGTTGATACCCAACTACAGAGGAAAACCTAAATAATTGGAAATGAGTCCTGGGTCCCTATTCAATCATCCTACATCTATGAACTTGAATGACTCACTTGGCCACTCGAATTTTTGCCTTTTCAATTGTACCTCTCACTCCAGTGATTTTGATAATGTTTAAGTCCCTACCAACTCTCTGATTCTTCTATTATAAAGAATTACCATCTTAATCTCAGCAGCATAATAGTCTGAATAATGAAACCCTTAGTTTATAAGTAACTGCCTATCATTTAGAATTCTTGCCCAAATGTAGCAATTCTGGTTTGACAGCTTATTTCCCATTGTTGGTTTGGAGAGCTTCCCTGGATGGGAAGTAAAAAGGATAAGATATGATTTTAGTTTAATATATTTTCTTTAAACTTATCAAATCTTTTATTGTCTTTTGTAGATGGAATTTTGGCCAGAGAGTATTGGGTCGGCTGTTTCGCTTGCAAGAAAAAATTTTAAAAATTTCACAAAAAGATATTGATCGGTTACTTCAATAGAAGCAATGTCTAAATTTTTCTATTAAAAAGACTTAAGGGAAGCATACCTATCCTGCTAGTTGACAAAATATCACTAGTTCCATACAGTAAGACAATAGTACACACACATAAATGCCATGGAAAAAAAAAGAAGAAAATGGGAGAAGTAAAAGGGAGGAAAGAGAGATTTTAAAAATCACAAATGCAAATGAGCCACCATAATAGCACATCATCAACTATTCATTGGATATTATATCACTGGGCATAACTCGTTCTGGTTGGTAACCTAGGACTCCTGTTTCTAAGCTCTGGGTGTGGTCTTCTCGTTTGTTACCAAAGCCATCATGGTAAATATCTCATGATTATACTCGGGCAAGAAGAGGTCCTTTCCCAGGCCATGGACTTTGGAGGGTCCCTTTCTAATTTCCTTCTACCCCAAATCGGAAGACCTAAGATGATGGGGGTATCCATCCTTCATGACAATACTTTTCATGCCAGATCATCCTTTGAGTACTGGTACCCTATCATTGCCTGCATGGCTCCAAATCAGTTTCCAGATGTTTCTTCAGTCTTTCCACCTGAAGGCAGACCAAGCCACCATTTTTTCACCTTCATGTCCAAGGAGCTGTTAATGGGTCCCTTTTGAAGGTATCAGAGTGGGGAAGAACCTTATCTATGAACACCTGAGCTGGAGTCACAAGGGCATGGAGATGGCTGTCCACATACCAACACATTCTAGCAGATCTAAGAAGAATAAATTAAAATCTGACTTTCTCACTTGCATGATTGTATATTTGCATGTCAAGGACAGACCATGTTTTAATTAACTGTTTAGTAGCTAGATTTATAGCTTAAAAATTTAGACATGAGGTACATTTGTAGTCTTGACCTGATCCTCATAAATGTCTTTAAGTGCTGTTTTTATCATGTGCCTAGTTTTTGCCTTGTGGCATCAGAGTTGGCAAAAGGCTCATGTTACAGCACCACTGAAAGCCTATTAGAGTTAAGTCCACTGGGGAGAAATGCTCACAGCTCTCTTTTTGCACTGTGACGTGAATCAGGACCATTTGTGATAGAGCAATTCCAATCCTTCTGGAAAGCTCTTAGCTATCAGTGACTTCCAGGGATATATGCATTTCTGTTGAGTTTACTGCAGTTTGCTGTATTTATATGAAAAGGGGAAATGGGATGTAGTTAATATTTATAAGGAACCAATAAACCAGGTACTATACTAGGCACTTGATATACTTACCCACCCCAACCACTTAAACCTTACAGGGCAAGTATTATCTCTATTGGACAGAGGAAGAAATTGAAGCTTAAAGAAGTTAAGAAAAATTAATTGGTTATGAAACACAAGGCCCTTTGACTCCAAACATTGTGATTCCAAGGACCTTGTAATTGCCCTAAATGGGCCTTTCAATCTGAAATTCTGCCCCTAATTCTTATCCCTTTCAAAGACAGCTCCATAATCTTACTCATACTTTTTTGTTTATGTTGACATGTTTTGACCTTGATCTTAATACTTTAGTTTGGCTCCCTGAATTGTGGCTGATGCCTGGTGACCAGGACAGTGGGAACTTCACCATGGTATATATAGACACAGCATAAATGAGAGAAAGTTTAAGCTTTGGTAATGGAAATATGAACTGGTCTCAGCAATAGAGGTTTCCAGACGGTGTCATTACTCAAGTTCACATTAGGCTTGGATTTCAGCAGAGGGTGTTGGAAGGAAGCAGATCTAATATCCAGGCCTGCTCAATTCCTCAGCACAGTCGTCCTGCTTAATTCTCTGCAGGGAAAATAAAGTGCTCATGAAGGGACAGTATGGCAGAGGACTCATGAATGGCTGCACAATGAGGCAGGGGGCAGGAAAGGCAGCATCTTGGCAGGTAACCTAGATCCTTTTCTATGTGCAATATACACATTTGTTCAATTTAAAGATTTTATTGAGCATCTACTACCTACAAGAAAACACTTTAGCATGATGAAAGACAGTATTAAATAAGATATAATGCCCCACTATTTTTCAGATCACCAATGTAGGAGAGAGCAACATATATAGGTAGCTCTTGTAAATCATCACAGTGTGAGAGATGCTATGTGAGATGCACAAACAGCAATGAAAGAAAAGGGAGGAAGAGATTCACTTCAATATTGATGAGAGGAGTTGCTACCAATTTGCTAAATTTCATAGGTGCAGATATTATTTATTTTCTCCATAGGGACCATCTACTGAATTATCTAGAAGAAAACTTAATTATGTAACACATCATGCTTTTTTTTCCCCCAGTTAGAAAAATGACTAATTAGGTCTTCCATTTTTCTTGTATGAATCAATCTAGCACTCCCGTCTTACAAACAACGGAGCCAATTTGTAGTTCTGTGTCTTCCTCTTTATTTTTTGACAGGTAATTTTAACCATGAGTTGATGGTTTTCTAGCCTAAGGAGTCATTTCCCTAACATTATAAACCTAATTATGAATCCTATTAACCTTTGTAATTATGTTTTCTAATTCCAGGATAAGACAGACAGACTTGCAGACAATGGAATTCCTGGATAATTATTTCATTTACATAAGTGTGATTTTTTTTATAAGAGAACAAACTTTAACGTAATTTAGCAGAAATGTAAAGTGATGCATGGAAAGTTTAGTGCTTTTTCTTTTTCCTGAAACATCAACTTCCTGAAGTTTCTACAGTAAGCTGGTTCGAAAGCAGTTTATTAAGAAATGATATGGTGACTGTCATTTACAAGCTCCCTACATCTATCAGGTAAAGTGATTAAACCTGCATCCATCATTCAGCATAATTAATCAGTACGATACAACAGCTCATGTTCGGTGCTGATTAATCTGTGGTTCAGGTACATACATCTCGGGCTTCAAGTTCATCGGAGAAATACATCCATCAGTGCTGCCACCGGCATTGGCGTGTCCTACTGCAATTACAAAGTGGGTTCGTATTCTTTAAAGAGCACCGGTCAAAGGCTTTTCCTTAACTGGCAGCAAGAAAGTACAGAGTTCTTCGATGACTTCAAAACCGAAAACAAAAATCCAGTAAAATAGATTTCTTTGTTACTTATTTTAGTTTTTTTCTTTAAAAATGGTGCCAGGTAATTCTCTACTTTTTGAGACAGATCTGTTAGCTTAGACAACTTCTTTGGGTCTTTTAATCTTTAGTAATTTAACAAGGATGTATTGGGTGCCTACCATGTTCTAGGCGACATACCAATAATCTCACGAGGTCTTTGCTCCCAAGAAATATGCGGTCTGGGGTTCAAAGGCCAGTAGCTTTAAAAAGGGTGACCGATGTCACCTTGGACTACATCAGCATCAATAGGAGGCTTATCATTTTACAAGACAGATGTCTTTATAAAGTTAGTTAACACACTGTCTTAATAATGGCTTAGACACCTGAAATAACTTTAAAGGTTGCTGTAAAGTGTTTGACTCTGCTTACATAAAACCCAGAAGTGTTTTGATAGCAAAAGAGACCAAAATGGTCATCTGGCTCAATTCAGCCATTTCAGAAATGAGCAAAATTCAGAAGAAAGTTACTAAGGTTCACCCTGCTGGGGAGCGTCAACATCCAACTGCAAGTTTATGGCCCATTTACCCAGTTTTCAATCCTTACTCTACCATGCTGCATTTAAGGAGCCTTTTTAAAGAGGAGATAATGAAACAATTTGATACAGATTAGGGAGCAATTTTTTAAAAAAATATTTTCACACATTATTTTTAGTACTTGTGTTTCTTTTATTATAATGAGTGTTTTAGCAATTCAAATGTTACAGACATGTGATTCTTTCATATTATTTCCACATGCATAGAAACATATAAATACATATATATGCAGACAGGTGTGGTTTTCAAAATAACTGGTAAGATGAATGAGATCTCTGGATCTAATACATAATGTGGTGGTTACAATTAATAAGTATTATATTTTATACTTGAAATTTACTAAGAGAAGAGATTTTATGTGTTCTCACCATGCACACACCAAGGTAACTATGTGAGGAGGTTGGTGTGTTAAATAAATTGATTGTGGCCACCATTTTATAATATATATGTATCAAAATAATCACATTGTATACCTTATACCATATGTATGTATATATATAAATAAATATATATGGTTATATATGGTATTTTATTAGTCAATTATACCAACATAAAACTATAAAAAGTAAGAGATTATGCTTATTATTAAAAGTAAGAGATTATGTTTATATGTATACTGTTTAGCTTATAAGCATTTCCATAGGTGCCACTTCTAATCTTTCTATTTAAATTCCATGTTAATCCCAAATACCTACAGGATGAGTCTGCATTTCCCACTATTTAATCTGCCAGTTTTATTTATGTTAAGCAAAATAGAAGCTCTTTTCTCCTGGTTTCTATTATAATTGATGTCTAAAGATTTTCAGTGGATTCTTTAGTCTCAACCGTAATATAGTTGAAGATTGAGCCCTTGGAAGAAGGAAAAAATTAGAAGAATTTTCAGATTTAGGACTCCCTTCTCTTCTAGATGTGGGATTTCTTTTAGCATCTTTCCTATGGTTGGCCTGGTGGTAATTATTTTCCTCAGCTTTTGTCTTGGAAAGTCTTTCATTTTCCCTTACTTCTGAATGACAGCTTTGCTGGTTTTTGTATTCTTGGTTAGCCCCCTTTTTTCCCCTTTCAGTACTTGGAACATACCATTCATTCCCTCCTGGCCTATAAGGTTGCTGCTGAAAAATCAGCTGTTAGTCTAAGGGGGGCCCCTTAAATTTGGCCTCGTGCTTTTCTCTTGCTGGTTTTTAGAATTCTATCTTGTACTTTAGACAGTTTGACTGTGCTATGCCATGCTGAGGATATTTTATGATCATTTCTATTTGAAGTCCTATGGGCCTCCTGTACTTGAAAATCCATGTCTTTCCCAAGATTAGAGAAGTTTTCAAGCCGGGCGTGGTGGCGCACGCTGGTAATCCCAGTACTTTGGGAGGCGGAGACTGGAGGATCCGGGTTCGCGGCCAGCCTCAGCTCTCTCTCTCTCTCTCTCTCCCCCTCTCTCTCTCTCTCTCTCTACTTAGTGAGGCCCTCCGCAACTTTGTGAGACCCGGTTTCAAAATAAAGTATAAAAAATAGGGCCGGGGGTGTAGCGCAGAGGTAGAACGCCCCCGGGTTCAATCCCTGGTATTGTAAAAAAAAAAAAAGAGAGAAGTTTTCAGGTTTTATGTAATTGAATAGGTTTTCTATCCCTTTTTTCTCCTCTTCATCTTCTGGAACTCTGAAAAATTGACTAATTGTTCAGTTAGTTGTATCCCGTAAGTCTTGAGGCTTTCTTATTTTTTTTTTTTTCTGTCTGGAATATTTCAGAAAATGTGTCTTCAAGTTCAGACATCTTTTCTTATGTTTGACCCAGTCTGTTGTTAAGGTTTTTGGCTATATTTTTTATGTGATTTGTTGAGTTTTTCATCTCCAAGATTGCTGTTTGACTCTTCTTCTTTCTTCTTTCTTTTTTCTTTTTATTTTTACCATCTCTTTCTCTTGGCTGAGTTTCTCATTCATATTATGAAATGTTTTTCTAATTTCATTCAACTGTCTGTACTCTCTTGAATCTCATTGATTTTCCTTCTAATCATTCTTTTGAATCCCTTTTCAAGAATTCAACCATTACTCTTTCCTTTGGAGTCTGTTGCTAGTTATTGTGTTTCTTTGGAGGTGGCATGTTCCCTTGCTTTTTCATCCTTCCAGTGTTTCTATGTTGAGATAAATGCATCTGGTGGATCCGTTATTTCTACTGCTTTTATAAGGTGGTTTTGGTAGTAAATGACTTCTCCTGAATATATGTCTTAACGTGTTGGTTTGGCAAGCTGCATTGGTTTTCATTCCAGTTGGGCACTGTAGTATTGTCTCCTTGTATCTTCTTCATCTGTAATATGTGGTTTGGGGCATGTTTCATGCGGCAGGAGGGTTAAAAGCCCTTCTGTCTCTAGGGACACTGTGGGGCAGGGGTACTCTAGTAGCCGGGGTGGCTGTGGTATACACGATAGTGCAGATGGGGCACCTTCATGCAGCCACTCTTGCAATGAGTAGGGTGGTGCCTGGGATCGTGGTGTCATGAATTGCTGTGGACATTTCTTTAGCAGGTGGTAGAGAGAATGGAGCATGGATCCCTTGTCCTTAAGCCCTGTGGTCTCATGGGTCATTGGTGGGCCAGCAGCAAGACTCCCAGCCCAATATAATGTCATGCTGCAGCAATAGGACTCTAGGAATTTGGTGGGGAGAGACAATGCAAATTCCTTCTCTAAAGCAAAGTGATGGTGTAGACTCCAGGTATCTCTTTTAACTGGGATCTATAACTACGATATCAGTGGAAGCCTTCTGTAGCTACTGTTGCTGGTGTCTGTGGCTGTGGGGTCCACTGGGACGCTCCTATTCTCCCTTTCCCTTGTGATGGGCTGTATCCTGGGCTGGGGAATCAGGGCCATGCTTCCCTTGTGCTTTGTTTCACTCTCTGTGCTCCCTGTTTCCATGCCTAATGGGTTTCCTGTTTCTCCTTTTTAGGGTTCCAGTGTTCTCGCTCAGCCATTTAATTCAGAATGAAGCTGCCTGTTTATCCTTCTGGCTTTTCTTTGTGAAGCAGGAGGCCTATGCTGGAAAATCATATTTGATCATCCTGCTAGTCATTTAAGAGTTCTGGGAAATTCGACTCTTTTTTTTGTATTATCCAAACCTTCCTCTTTGCTTGGTGCATATTAATTATACAGAATAGTGGGTTTCATTGTGGCATATTCATACATGCATATAACATAATTTGATCAGTTTCACTCCTCAATACCTCCCTTTACTCTCCCTTCCTCCCTCAAAGGCAGACTATTTTAAACAAGAACTTTTGGTGAACCAAGAACATTTGTGATGAAATTTGTTTTCTTTCTAAATTTTGCCTTTCCAAGCCTGGTAAAGTTACTTTCACAAAGTTGAGCATTTTCTTATTAGTTTCTGTTGGTAATCACATAAATTAAGCTGCAAAGTCTTAACTCTTGAAAAGTTACATGATATGTATAATGGATTTTTAAAAAGGACAGAATACAAAGGAATTCACGTACAGCCAAAAGAGCCCCTAATATTTATTTTCTCCTTGGAATATTCTTTGTATTCTCACAAAACTTTAATCCAGTATAGTCTCCATTTTCTGTTAAGCATCTCAATCTAGTGAATAAAATATCTCATTTTAGGTTATCGCCATTTTTTCTGACCTTCTTACAAGCTACACTATATTGTCTAGGTTAATAAATTTATCTTATTTATGTATTTTGAGATAGCTAAGCATTTTAATAATTATTCTTTTAAAACAATGGAGATATCCAGAATTGTTAGCACATCTGTTACTTAATAGCAATGAAGTCAGAAGGAAAAAACAAAAGCAATATTTTATTCGAATAATGTATTGCTGTTTACGGCACTTTTTATGGATTTATATTCACTGGTATATGGCACATCATTTATAATAATCAATAAAGAATAAATCAGTGGGGTCCATTACTCACCCTGCTAATTGGCACACTGCATTTTGTTATGAAATTGAGAAAATGGAACCGATAATTCATATTTAAGAGATCTACAGTTCTTTTCTAAGAAAATCAGCATCCTCCATTTTGTGGTAACATAATCTGGACCATTTGATTTCCTCAAATGAAAAAATAATGTAGCAGTAAAGTTTCTTCAAAAAGAGGTAAAAAATCATGAGGCAGTTCACATCTTGGCTTTCCTTTTCTTTGCACCCTGGGGTGTTTATAAGGAGGAAAAATGTGAAGGAAACAAAAGGTCATGGTTCTGAAGCAGAACCTAAAATTATAAGGGGTAACTACCAAAATGAACCCTACACTAGCTTTTTTAGTCTGGTCTGGAACTGACCAAACTTGATTAGATTTTGACCTAATTGGATATAATTTCTTGATTTTGGAAAATAATTTGTAAGTTTTATTATGCTAAGAGATTTGCTCATTAATGTTTAATGTCACCCTGAGGAGTCTGTTAACATTATATATATATATATATATATATATATATATATATATATATAAAATCTCAAGTTCATATATATATAAAATCTCAGGTCAGTGAAATTTTGAGAAAATTCCACAACAACCTGGATTCTAGTTTAATGGCATTTAGAGTGCTACATGAATTTTAGATAAGTGAACACCATTTCAACATAAGATAGGCCTATGTAATTGTGATGAAAGCCAAGAGTAACACCATTAAACATAATAACATTTAATGAGTAGAGATGAGTTGAACCCCAACTTGGTCACTTACTATATGCATGATAATCTTTATCATTTTTAAATTTTATTCTCATCATTCATTCTTTTTTCTTTTTCTTCCTCTTTTCATGTTTTACTTCTATCTGTATTTTTACTTGTTTACATAAAATGTATATGATGATTATGCATTTTAATTAATGTATAATACATGTATGCATATATTTAGATGCTAATTAATATCCCTTATATTAAGCTCCAAGGTTAAGAAAAGTGAGTCTTTATTTCAAAGTCATTGCTGTGGGATTTATTGAGTTCAGTATTGATTATTTTATATCCCTGTAATGGGGACTCAATTTTATTACAACTAGGTTTATATACCCTTTCTACTGAATAGCTCTAACTTCACTTGTATTTATTGGACAATGCTCTAGACCTGGAGTATAGTATCAATATGCCTTGAAAGCCTAGTTGGGACCAACAAAGAAACTTTAGTGATGATTCTGGAGTTTATTTCAATTATGAAATGAATGAACAATTTAATTAAAATATTTTTAATGCTATGCCTATCTCCTATTTAACTAGTACATATTATAATCCTGGAAAATTATAATTAAATAATAGAAAAATCAATGATTTTATTTAAGTCTTTTCATAAAATAGTTCTATGCTGCTACGCTTTCTGAAGTCTTCAAAATATCTTTGGCAATTCTAGGCCCTTTGCTTTTCCACAGCAATTTTAGAATAGGATTGTCAATATCTTAAAAACAACTGCTAGGATTTTGATTGAGATTTCATTTAATTTATAGATTAATTTGTGGAGAGCTGAAATCTTAACAATTAATGAATGTCAACTTATCAGACCTAAATATAAAGACCTAAATAAATATAGATATGATAATAAAGACCTAAATAAATATATATATTTATTTAGATTATATATTAAATATCCATATATATTATATATTCATTATCATATCTATATTTATTTAGGTCTTTATTTTTCTGAACAATGCTTTTTTAAATTTTAATGTATCAGTCTTGTATGACATTTTGAAAATTTATTCCTATGTATATTATTTTTTATGTTACCATAAATGAAGTTTTAAAACTTTAATCTTCCCATTGCTCATCTCCAATATATTAAATAAATTAAGTTTTGTATATTGATCTTGTATTTTGCCAACATGTTAAATTCACCTATGAATTTTAGTAGTTTTTTGGTATATATATTAGGACCTCCCATGTATACAGTTATGTCATCTGCAAATAAAGGCAGAATTCTTTTTCATTTCTAGTATCTATGCCTTTAATTTGTCTTTAGTTCTTTACTGTACTGTTAACACCTCTAGTAAAAGGTTGAATAGAAAGGATGTGATTAGATATCCTTATATTTTTAAAATTATTCTCAAAATTATTCAATATTTTTCAATTAACTCTGGTATTAGTAGGTTTTACATAATTACCCTTAATCAGGTTGAAGATATTTCCAATTCCTGGTTTTATGGGAATGTTTGAATTTTGCAAACTATTTTTTTCCGCCTCTAATGAAATGATCATATGGTAATTCTCTTTATTATATTAATGGGGTAAATTGTGGTGATTTTCAGATATAAAATCAATCTTCTTTTTGTGAGTAAACTCCACTTGATTATGATATTTCATCACTTTTATGTGTTGTTACATTTAATTTGCTAAGACTTTTTGAAAGAACTTCATTTTTATGTTCATGAAGAACACAGTTCTGCAATTCTCTATTATTGTAATCTCCTTGCTAGGTCTTGACCTCATCAAATGAATTGTAAATTATTTTCCTCCCTATTATCTATAAGATTTTGTATAGGATTAGTATTATTTTTCTTAAATGTTTGACTTTGACTTAATCAAGTTCCAGGGTATGTAGTTTTATTTATGGGGAAGTTTAACCATAAATTTAATTTCTTTGGTTGGTTTAAGAATATTAATGTATTCCATTTCTTCTTTAATACATTTTTAAAATTTGTGTCTTCCAAAGGATTTTTTTGTATCTAGGTTTCCAAATTTACTATTAGAAAAAAATTGTTCATAGTATTCTTTTATTCATTTAATATTTGTAGGATTTCTAATCATCTACTCCTCATTTCTGATATTGGAAATTTGTTCTCTCTCTGTCTCTGTCTCTCTCTGTGAGTGTGTCTTTTTTCATCAGACCAGCTAGATGCATACTAATTTTATTGATAATTTCAAAGAAGAATACTTTGTGTTGATTTTTCTTTCTTCTTTTTTTAAACTTTCTATTTCACTGAATTTTTGCTATCTTCATTATTTATTCCTTCTATTTTAATTTTTGTATTTTCATAATTTCTTGTGGTGGAAATTTTATTCATTGATTTAGATCATTCTTCTTTTCTAATATATGAATCGAAGGGCAAAAGTTTCCCTGTAAGAACGACTTCAGCTGCATTCAATAAATTTTGATATGATGTATTTTAAAATAATTTTATTTCAATGTAATTGACAAACATTTCACTCATTTAAAGTATAATATGTATGTATATATAGCACAGTCATATATTAAATATATCCATCACTTCTAAGAGTTTTCCTCATAACCATTTGCTCCTTTATAATCTCTTTATAATCTCTCCATCTTATTTGTCTTTCCCATACCCACGCAACCTGCTTACCTACATTTTATGCCATGTTGCATATTCTAGAGTTTTATAGAATCATATAATATGTACACTTTTTACTCCATTTTTTCACTCAGCAAACTTATTTTGAGATTCTTTAATGTAGCATATATGAATGGTTTATTTTATTTTTATAGTACTCTTCATTATATGGCATTATTATATTATATGTTATCCATCCACATTTCATGAAAATCATTTTCAGTTTTTGCTATTACAAAGTAAGCTGATATGAATATTTACATATTTAGGTCTATGACCCATTTTGAGTTAATATTTCAATGTAATGAGAGGTATGGATCAAAGTTCACTTTTTCCATATAGATACCAATTGTTCTAGTAACATTTGTTGGAAAGACTATCTTGTCTCCACAGAATTGCTTTTGAACCTTTTTCTAGTATCAGTTGAAAATATTTGTGTGTGTCTATTTTAGGCCCTATTATTAATATTAATATAATATTAGCTTGATACTGAAACTCTGTAATACATCTGAAATCCAGGTAGTGTTAGTTTAAAAACTGTTTTCCTTTCTAAGTTATTTTGACTATTCTAAATCTTTTACATAGGATTTAGATTAGCCTGCCATTTTCTCCAAAAACCTTACTGGAGTTTGAATGGAATTGTGTTGAATCTATAATGCAATTTACGGAGAATTAACATATTCCTACTATTGAGTCTTCTTGCCCAAGAAAAGATAATATTTTCATTGGTTAGTGCTGCTTTGTTTTTAGCAATTCTTTTTAGTTGAAAGTATACATGTCTTGAATATATCTGATTAATCCCTAAGTGTTCATATTTTATACTATTGTAAATGTATTGCTCTTTTAAAATCAAATACTATTTACCATATGGTAGTTATTAGTATGTACAGAATTCATTTTGCACATTTGTTTTGTACCTATAACCTTGCTAAACTCACTATTTTTAGTAGCTTATTTGCAGATTCCATCATACTTTCTACATAGACCACTATGTCCTTGGAAAATAAATACTGATTTATTTTTAATAAATCTTGATGCCTTCTATTTCTTTTTCTTGTGCGATTGCACTATAGTATAATGTCGAATAAAGGAACTGAAAGCGAAAATCCTTATCTTATTCCTAATCTTCAGCAAAAGCATGAAATTTAAGTATAATGTTAACTGTAGCATTCACATTTAAGTATGATGTTACCTAGATAAGGAATTCACTTTCATTCTTTGGTTTCTAAGAAAATATCTATCTTAAATCAGAAATATATGTTTAATTTTGCCAGATGTTTTTTTCTGCATCTATTGTCATAATCATTTTAATTTATATTTTTAGTTTATTAGTATTCTGCTTAGGACTTTTGCATCAATGTTTCTGTAGGATATGCATTCATGGGTTCTTTTCTTATAATGTGTTTATCTTGTTTTGGTATCAGGGTAGTGCTGGAATCATTGAATTAGTTGAAAATATTTTTTTCCTTTTATAAATTTCTGAAAGATCTTGTGCAGAATTGAGGTTACTTTTGTTTTAGCAGGCAATCGGTTGATCCTTGATTGAGAATCTTTCTCTTGGGTGGTAGTTTTGATTTTATTTCAGATCTTTCATTTCAGGAGCTGCTTTGTCTTCTCCAAAATATATGATTAAGGTGCTGTCTAGAACAGTAGGTAGGTAGAACTTGGGAATCTTCTTTCTGTGCATTTCATTTCTTGGGTTCTGTCTCTATTACTAAGAGCTATCATTACCTCAGATTCAGTCTTCTGTTTACCCCAAGAGAGAACAACTACAGCTTTTCATTGCTGATTACTGTAGACATTTTAAAGAGACTGTTTAAAGATAAAAGCTGTGAAAATAGGAACTCATTTCTTATAAACCCCCTACTCCAAGTACAAACTCTATCAGAATATCCTTCACTCTCTTGTGGCCCTAGGCAAATACTTTTGGTATTATGTCCAGAGTTGGACATAATAATTGTCTGAATGGGCTAGAATAGAGTAGAACCTTATTCAGTCACTACTGGATGCAGAACTCTCCTGTACCAGCTTTTTATATATTCTCTGACTTTCCCTCTATTTTAAAGTCTCATTTTTAGCCATTGGTTCATTTATGGTGTTTCCCCCTAACAATATCACGGACACTTCAGTGTGCTAAATCTATTTTGATGTGAGCTTAGAAACTACAACTCTGCTTATAGTATAGTTTGATCTAAATAAAGAATAGATTGTCTCTGAGATAGTCTTATACTCTTAAAGAATATGACCTTAATTACTCTTAAAAAATCTGACATTAATTACTCTAAATTTGTGTAAGAAGTTTGGACTGCTTGCAAGTTCTATTTAATCACGTTTGTGTTTTTATTTTGACTATTTTAAATACCAATCTCTCGTGAAATTTGAAAAAAAGATACTTTTCTTATACACACACATTGTCAAACATAGATGTACAGGCATGTGTTTTTTTTTAATATGAAGCAAATTACCCAGCATCTCTCAACTGATTAAGAGAACTATATGCAAAGAAACCATGCAGGTATATTTTGTTAATTGTCAAGATAGCAATGATTTAATGTGTATTTTTGAGTGAGTATGTAGGATAAGAACTAAAATTAACTTTCAACAATTGATAACCCAGGGTTGGTTTTTGAATAAAGGCTTATTGCTAATTTTAACATTATTTTTATAAAAATGAAGCATTTGTTATCTTCTTTTATTAAAGCTGTCCATAGGATGCCCTTATAAGTGAAAAAATTTAATAAGCTCTACAGCTGTGAATTATTTTTACCAATACTTGAATAAAAATATTTACTAGAAATGCTGACTCTGTTCATTGAATCAATGTAATCTCATATTGCTTATTAAAATTTAGTTTTCTTAGTTGCAATTACTGCCAATTTGTCTGTTAACATTTGATTTATGTTATGGGTTTATGTTATGCTATGGATTTATCAATAAATTGTACTTTTGAACTTTTTTATCTGATACTAAGAAATACATGCTCTTTTTGTTTTAATGAATAAGATTTTTTTGGTGTTTTTACTTCAGTATTTTTTTTATTGGTGCATTGTAATCATACATCTTGATGGGTTTCAGGGTGATAGAAGTATACATGCCCACAACGGTCAATTAGCCCTCCCCCAATTCCCACCCCCATTCCCTCCCTTTTCCTTCCTTCTCCTGCTCAACATAGTAGTTGACTTTGATGTATTTGTGTATGTACATTCTGAGCATCTTCCCTCCTCCCATCTCCCTCAATTAGGTCACTTTCTTTACTCATCTGAGTTTTTCTCCAACTTTGTCTGGAGTCTCTCCTACGCCCTATTCCACCTAGCTTCCGCATATTAGGGAGAGCATCCAACCTCTCACTTTTTGTGACTGACTAATCTCACTAAGCATAATGTTCTCTAATTCCACCCATTTCCCTACAAATGATGTCATTTGTTCTTCTTGATAGCTTCATAAAATTCCATTGTGTACATATCCCATAGTTTTGTACTCCATTCATCTGTTATGGACATCTTGGCTGGTGCCATAGTTTGGCAATTGTGAATTGTGCAGCTATAAACATAGCTACACATGCATTAGTCTGGTAGTTTGGTTTCCATTCTTTGGGTAGATACCCAGAAGTGGTATTGCTGGGTCATATGTTAAGTTCATTCCTAGTTTTCTGAGGATCCTCCACACTGTTTTCCAAAGTGATTGCACTAATTTGCAATCCCACCAACACTGTATTAGAGTTCCTACTTCTCCACATCCTCGTCAGCATTTGTTATTGTTTGTGTTTTCAATGATTGCCATTCTAATTGGGGTTAGGTGAAATCTCAGGGTAGTTTTGATTTGCATCTCTCTGATTGCTAATGATGTTGAACATTTTTCATACATTTATTGACCATTTGTATTTCTTCTTTTGTGAAGTGCTTATTTAGTTCACTTGCCCATTTTTTGATTGGGTTGTTTGTGCTTTTAGTGGTGAGTTTCTTGAGATCTCTATGTATTCTAGTATTAGTCCTCTATCAGAGGAGTAGCTGGCAAAAATATTCTCCCATTCTGTCAGCTCTCTGTTGAGGTTCTTGATAGTTTCCTTTGCTGTGCAGAAGTTCTTCAGTTAAATGAAATCCCATGTATTGATCCTCTTGTGCCTTTGGGGTCTTGTTGAGGAAGTTTTTACCTGTGCCTATGTGTTGAAGTGTTGGACCTGTGCCCTCTTCAAGTAGCTGCAAGGTTTCTATTCTAATTTCCAGGTCTTCGATCCATCAATTGACTATTGTGCAGGGTGAGAAAGTGGGGTTTATTTCCATATTTCTGCCTGTGGTTAACCAGTTTTGCCAACACCATTTGTTGAAGAGGCTATCTTTTTTCCAGTGTAAGTTTTTGGCTCCTTTATAAGAATTCAATTGGCTGTAAGTGTGCAGAATTGTTTCTGAGTCTTTTATTCTGCTCCATTGGTCTATGTGTCTGCTTTGGTGCCAATACTATGCTATTTTTGTTACTATGGCTCTATATGAAGTCAGGTATTGTGATGCTTCCTTCATGGTTCTTGTTGCTGAGAACTACTTTGGCTATTCTGGGATTTTTGTTTTTCCAAATGAATTTAAGGACTGATTTTCTATGTCTGTAAAGAATGACCTTGGTAATTTAATGGGTATTGCATTGAATCTGTAGTTCACTTTTGGAAGAATGGCCATTTTGATGATATATATTCTGCCTATCCAAGAGGATGGGATGTCTTTCCATCTTCTAAGATCTTCTTCAATTTTTTTATTCAGTGTTTTATAATTTTCCTTGTAGAGGTATTTTTTTACCTCCTTGGTTAGGTTTATTCCTAATTATTTTATTGTTTTGGGGGATATCGTGAGTGGAAATGTTTTCTGGATTTCTTTTTCAGTGGATTTATGGTTGGCATATAGAAAAGCTTCTGATTAGGCTGGGCGTGGTGGCGCATGCTTGTAATCCCAGTACTTTGGGAGGCAGAGACCGGAGGATCCAGGTTCGCGGCCAGCCTCAGCTCTCTAGCTGTCTCTCTCTCTCTCTCTCTCTCTCTCTCTCTCTCTCTCTCTCTCCTCTTAGTGAGGCGCACCGCAACTTTGTGACACGCAGTTTCAAATTAAAGTATAAAAAAATAGGGCTGGGGGCGTAGCGTGGAGGTAGAATGCACTTGCATTCAATCCCCGGTAGGCAATAAAAAAAAAAAAAGAAAAGCTTCTGATTTTTTACGATTGATTTTTGTATCCAGATACTTTGCTGAATTTGTTGATCAGTTCTATAAGTCTTTTGGTTGAGTTTGTTGGGTCTTCTAAGTATAATATCATGTCATCTGCAAATAGAGATCGTTTCAGTTCTTCTTTTCCATTTTGCACTCCTTTGATTTCCTTCTCTTGCCTTATTGCTCTGGCTAGAGTCTCTAGTACTATATTGAAAAGGAGTGGTGACAGTGGATATCCTTGTCTTGCTCCTGTTTTTAACAGGAACTCTTATAGTTCTTCCCCATTCAGTATGATGTTGGCTGTGGGCCTATTGTATATTGCCTTTATGATGTTGAGGTATGTTCCTTCTATTCAGATTTTCTGCAGTGTTTTTATCATAAATGGGTGTTGGATTTTGTCAAATGCTTTTTCAGTGTCTATTGAAATGATCATGTGATTTTTTCCTTTAGTTCTGTTTATGTGGTGGATTACATGGATTATTTTTCATATGTTGAACCAGCCTTGCATCCCTGGGATGAACCTCACTTGGTCATAGTGTATGATTTTCTTGATGTGGTTTTGAATGCACGTTGCTAGTATTTTGTTTAGAATTTTTGTGTCTAAGTTCATCAACGATGATCTGTAGTTTTCTTGAGCTTTTTTTATTTGGTTTTGGTATTAATGTGATATTGTCTTCATAGAATGTATTTAGGAGAGTCCCATTTCTTTTTATTTCACAAGAATAGATTGAGGAGTATTGGGGTTAGTTCTATAAACCATCTGGACTTGGGCTTTTCTTTGATGGTAGACTCTTTATTGCTGCTTCAATCTCTTTGATTGCTATTGGTTGATTTAAATTTTCTATATCTTCTCGATTCAATTTAGGAAGGATGTAGGTGTCCAGAAATTTGTCCGTTTCTTCTAGGTTTAATATCTTGTTGGAGTATAGTTTTTCAAAGTAGTTTCTGATAATCCTCTGGATTTCCATGCTGTCGGTGGTAATATCACCTTTTTCATCTCTTATTTTAGTAATTTGGGTTGATTTTGTCTTTTGGTTAGGTTGGCTCATGGTTTATCTATCTTGTTTATTCTTTCAAGGAACCAGCTTTTGGTTTTGTTGATTTTTTGTATTGATTTATATTTTCTACTTCATTGATTTCTGCTCTGATTTTAATAATTTCCTGTCTTCTACTGGCTTTGGGTTAGACTGTTCCTGTTTGTCAAGGGCTTTGAGGTGTGTCATTAGGTTATTTATTTGGTGATTTTCTGTTATTCTTATGTGAGCACTCAGTGCTATGAATTTTCCTCTTAATACAGCCTTCAGAGTGTCCCAGAGATTTTGATATATTGTGTCTCTGTTTTCATTTGTTTCTAGGAATTCCTTAATTTCTCCCCTTATTTCTTCTGTGACCCATTCCTCATTCAGCAGTGTGGTGTTCAGTCTCCACGTGTTTATGAGGTTTCTCTGGGTCTTCTTATAGTTGATTTCTAGTTTCATTCTGTTATGGTATGAAAAGACGCAGGGGATTATATCACATTTTTGAACTTGTTAGTACTCAGTTTGTGGCCTAGGATATGGTCTATTTTAGAGAAGTTTCCATGAACAGCTGAAAAAAAAAGTGAATTCAGCTGTAGTTGGGTGGAATATTCTGTATGTGTCTAATAGGTCCATTTGGTTTTTGGTGTTCCTTAGGTATTCCTTACTGACCTTTCATCTTGAAGATCAATCTTGTGGTGTGAGAATGGTGTTGAAGTCTCCCAATATTATTGTATTGGGATCCATGTGTGACTTAATATCTTGAAGAGTTTCTTTTATGAAAGTGGTTGCACCTATATTTCGGGCATAAATGTTGACTATTGTTATATCCTCTTGCTGTATTGTTCCTTTTACTAGTAAGAAATGACCTTCTTTGTCTCTTCTGGTAAGTTTAGGTTTGAAGTCTAATTTATCTGATATCATAGATGCTACTCCTGCTTGTTTTCAAGTTCTATTAATGTGGATTATCTTGCTCCATTCCTTCACCTTTAGTTTGTGAGTATCTTTAGTTGTAAGATGTGTTTCTTGCAGGTAGCATATAGATAGATTATGATGTCTTATATCTTTTATTGGGGAATTGAGGCCATTTATATTCAGCATGATTATTGAGAGATGAGTTTTATTTCCTAACATTTTGAGTTTTAATTTCTGTTTGAGATAGTGTTTGTTCTTTGTCTAATTGTTTGTTTGACGGTAATCATTTTTTTCTCTGGTTCTGGCATTTCTTTATTATTTATTCTTTGTAATTAACCTCTGAGTATTTTCTGTAGTGCTAGTTTGGAAGACACAAAGTCTTTCAGGGTCTGTTTGTCATGGAAGGTTTTTATTTCCCCATCAAGTTTGATGGATATCTTTGCTGGGTAGATAAATTTTGGCTGGAAGTTGTTTTCTTTTAGAGTTTGGAATATGTCACTCCAGGCAGCCCCTCCTGGCTTTCATGACTTGGTTTGGAAAGTCAGAAGTGATTCTTATTGGTTTTCCTCTGAATGTTACTTGGCCTTTTACTCTTGATGCCTTTAAGATTCTCTCCTTGGCCTCTACATTAGTCAATTTGATTATTATATGGCGTGGTGATCCTTTTCTCTGATCTTGTCTATTGGGGGTTCTATATGCTTCTTGTACCTGTGTGTCGACCTCTTTTTCTATTTTTGGAAAATTTTCTAATATTACTCCTCTGAAAAGATTATTGATTCCTTTGGTTTCAGCTTCTATTCCCTCTTCTTTTTTTCTTTTTTTTTTTTTGCGGTACCAGGGATGGAACCCAGGGGCGTTCTACCTCTGAGCTACACCCCCGGCCCTATTTTTTTATACTTTATTTTGAAACCGAGTCTCACGAAGTTGTGGAGGGCCTCACTAGGTAGAGAGAGAGAGAGAGAGAGAGAGAGACAGAGAGACAGAGAGAGAGAGAGCTGAGGCTGGCCACGAACCCAGATCCTCCGGTCTCAGCCTCCCAAGTACTGGGATTACAAGCGTCCACCACCATGCCCAGCCTTCTATTCTCTTTTGTATACCTATTATTCTTAGATTTTTTTTTTAAGATTGGCCGAGATCTCTTCAATGTCCAACTCATGCTGTCAAATTGTTTTTTCTAAATTATATACTATGCATTCATTTTTGGAAAGATCATTTTCTAAGAGGGAGATTTTGTTTTCCATGTGGTCTATTCTATTGTTAATGGTTTGTATTGATGTCTTCATTTCAATTATTTCATCCTTTACTTCCTTCAGAGCTTCTTTTTGATTACTGTTCAGGGTGTCAGATCCTTTGTTTATTTGATCCTTCATTTCTTTCAGGCTCCCTGTGAATTTTTTTCAGAAATCCTGTATCATTTCTACTATTAAAGTTCTGAATTGTCCTTCTGGCAATCTTTGCACTTTGTGTTGGTGGGTTCTGTTTTTGGGGAGTTGTAGGAGCTCATTGTTTCTTTGCTATTCTTCCTTCTTATGATTTCAGGTTTCTTAAGTTTATATCTTTGTTGCTTTTGGTAGCTCTCTCTCACTCTGTAGGTTTCCTATGTCTAATCTCTCCCTTTATAATATTTTATTCTGGAGGTAAATATTTGCTACTAGATGAACCTTAAAGGTGAATAGCCTTTACTGAATGGTTATTCTCACTTGCTCAGTATAATGTCCATTTACAGGCCCAAATCTCGGTCTCCTTCAGTGATTGGGACCCTTGCCTGGTGCCTCTCACTACCTGTGCAGGCGACCAGTGCCAACGTTGCTCCTCTCCCTGCAAACATGGGTCTCTGTGTTCTCCACTTGGTCTGTTGCTATTTCTGTCTCTGTCTACACATATGGCAGGTGTTGCCAGCAGGGAGCCCTGGGCTTGTGTCTCTCTTTGCCTAGAGAAGCAGTGGATGTCACTTTGACCCGACTCTGTGCAAACACAGAACACCATATTTTCCACAGAGAAGGTTGGGTTGGTCTAATTTTTCCCCAGGTACCAGGACTGTGTTTCCTGTGGCATTTCCCAGGAACACTGCAAGGGCGCCATGACTTGTGAGCTGTAGGTCTGTCTCAACCAAATGTCACAGGGGGCTGTCTGCTTATCTGTGCATCTACTGTGTCCCACAGCAGTCCCCACTCCCACCTCCATGGGGTGATCTGCAAAGTCTCAGACTCTGTGAGTCTATTGCTTGCCACGCAAGTGCCTGTGGCCACTCTGGTTGATCTCCCCCTGGGACAACTCATTGGCTTACAGTCTCATTGAGCACTGCTCTTAATCTCTGGGGGAGGGGGTGGCTCACCCGTGGTGCCACAGGTTCTAGTCAGGCCTCCTGGCCATCGGGTCTCTGCCGAGCATGGAGTGAATTGCTGTTTGCTTTTGTCTCTGATGATGCTCTGCAGTTGCTGGTCTTAGAATAGGTCACTGGCTTCTTTGTTGGTGGCCTCTAGAAGCTTCAAGGGTGGTAGCCGTGGGCATGGTCTGACCAAGATGGTGCCACAGCTGCTTCTGCTGACACAGCAGTTCAGGTCTCTGTCTAGGGTGGATTGAGTTGCTGTGCTCTTTCATCGCTGCTGATCTGTGGCTGCTGGATTTACAACAGGTCACTGGTGTCTCTGTTGGTGGCACGTGGAAGTGCAACTCCGGTAGCCACTGGTGTGGTCCTGCCAACATGGTGCCGTCACAGCCGCTGTCACCGCTGCCTTTTGGGTCTCTGCTGAGCACAGAGCAAGTTGCTGTTTGCCCTTGTTGCCACTGTCCTGTGGCTAATGGATTGACAACAGGTCGCTGGTGTCTTTGTTGGCTCTGTGTGGAAGCTACAATCCTGGCAGCCGCCAATGTGGTTCTGCCAAGCTGGTGCCACTGCAGCCGCTGTTGCCACCGCCATTTGTGCTTCTGCTGAGCATGATGCAAGCTGCTGCTCACTTTTGTTGCTGCTGACCTGCTGCTGCTGCTGGGCTCACAACAGGTCTCTGGCTTCTTTGCTGGAGGTGTGTGGAAGCCGCAGTGCCTGTAGCCGCCAGCATGGGCTGGCCAAGATGGCGCCGCCACTGTCCCCTAGGTAAGGCTCTTGGAGCTTTTTACTGTCTTCTGGTTTTGATTCCATTGCATTTCCATTTTTCTTTATTTAGTTCAATTTTTTGTTGCTTTTCTTCCCTGTTGAGAAGTTGCTTTCTTGGCGATTGAGATCCAAGTCTCAGAGAGATCGCAACATACTGTCTCCTTCAGTCGCCATCTTGGAAACCGACCTTGACTTCAGTTTTATCTAAGTAATTCATTTATATGGATGGATGAATACATTCATTTTTACCACATATGTCATTATATTTCTCAAGCCAGTTATTTTCTACTTTGTCATAGACTGAATTCCAAAGGTGGAGAAACAGAATCTTTGTTTCTCCTTTTTGGATATAAGTCACATAAGTAAACATATTTTTTTCTGGTATCAAAATTAACTGCCCCCTTTCTGTTCTGGAAAGAACAGAAAGAATCAGAAAGAATTTCTGTTCTTTACAGAAATTGAAAGAATATTTAGACTAGGAAAATAAGTTAGGACTTTTTAAAATTAATTTAGAGGGATCCTCTTTAAAAAATTGAAATATAGCATTGTTATTAAAAAATGACTAACAGGGCCATGAAAAACTACATGTGGCTGAGGAAGTAAAAACTGTCCTTTAGTCCTTAAATAGGTTAGAAATATTATGGTAGAAAAATTGTTTGAGTGTGACTTAAATGTGCTTGAGTAATAGTAATAAATGATGTTAACTTAAAGAAAATGTATAACATGAGGAAAACCTCCAACTCAAAGTGTCCAGTGGCAAATAACAGAAACCTTGGGGAAACATATTTCAAAAATAAAATTCTCATCCAACTGCCAGACAAATGCTTTAGCACAGCTAAGTAACTTTACTCCTTATTTCTATGTCATTACAATAGCTTGAATATGCTATAGGGATGACTGTGGATATCCATGCAGGGGACAGTATATTGACCTTGAAGTCTGGTGCTGTTTCATATCCTCTGAGCTATTAAGTGATCAGAAGCTACGGTCACTACCAACTGATGTCAACAATCAAACTGTCGATTACCGTAGGAATAATACATGCAGTTCATGTTCATATCAAGTCTTTTAAAATATCCATTTATTTTATTATTTTATATTTTATTTTTTTTTGGCATGGTTATTCATTGTAGACAAAGCCTACTTCAGATATTTTACATTCCAGTTATCTAAGAGCCTAGAGGGAGAAAAAGAACTGAAGAGTTGAATGAACAGAGAAAATCTGGAGGACAAACTTGGACCTAGTCAATGTGCAATGATTTTCTGTTTAAAACAGAAAAAGGACAAGGAACCAGGAAAAATGGTAACTATTCCAAAATTACAAATGAATCTCTGCAGGAGATAGGAAGGGTTGAAAAATCTGAGCTGCAATTGCTGTTGAATGGCAAGACTTCTGGGATTGTTGAAAGAGGCAATCTTAGCTGACTGTAGCACAAGTAGCTGATAGCTTGGCTGGTGGCAGAAAATAAACAGAAAGGCAATTTTTCAAAGACGTGTTCTATCTGTTTTCAGAATTCTAGGTAACCTCTGTGTTTGGGAAAGGAGGGAACCACTTCCCTTGGTGATAATATATTCAATGTGGTCCATAAATAAGACTAAAACTCATTTAGTTTGGAATACTGTTAAGAAATAGCATACACATTCAGGTTTTTCTTGTAGTGAAGTATTTTGTTGATATACAGTGGCCATCATGTTTTGTATCCATATGTATATAGATTTAGATTTTAGCTAAAAGTCTTAACATTATTGCATGAGATTTTTTTTCTCCATATCTTAAGAGTTATATGTTCCTAGAAAAGAGAGCAGAATACTTACAAGTCACATATAAGGGAATTTATGTGGAGAAATTCTTAACAGATTGTATGGATTATGGCACTACCTACACACATATTTTGTACCCGAAAGGCAAAGGTAATAGTCTGATATTTGATTGCCATTCAAAAAAAAATAGTTTGGGGGGAAAAAAGGAAGAAATTTGGAACTGGCAGAAGATCATGGCCCATGGTTGGGGCAATGTCTAGAGGGCAGGGCGGACATAATGGTGGTTTCAAAGGGCATCAGAACGTGGTCATCTCAGCTGGGCCTTGGAAGGTGGTTGCAGGGGAAAAGGAAGCACATGCAACAGAATCAGAAGAGGACTGATTATGTGGATGAACTCTTTCCACAGGTGACTGGCTTCCTGGCTCTGGACCAGCATGATATCATGTATGTCACTTCCAGAAACACATTCACGGTGACTAGAACACTGACATCCAGGCAAAAGCAAGTCTAGAGGGATCATTCCCATGGGTAGAAGGATACTTAAGGCTAAGTTGTTAACTGACATGTATTTTATATCTGAGAATGTCAGGAAGCTGGAGTAGGGCCACCAGGTCCAGCTGTGCAGAACTCTGGACAGAAGTAAAACTGGATGCCAAGGGAATTAAGTAGACTTTGATAGAAAGAAGTCTAGGTTCACTTTCTGTGGTAGACAGATTCATTCTCTTCTACTCTCTAGATAAATATACAGATCAAAGCAGTATGTCCTGACATTCAAAATATATCAAACCCTGTTGCAAATACAATATATGTGTATCCATATTACCTTTTCCTAAACATACTTCATCTACATAATTATTACTACTATTTACTGGTTTCTGCTTTCTTCTCCATACACTTTTGCTGCAGCTGCTGCTTTCTGTTTTTTTAGGAATAAAAATTTCCCTCTGTACTGGCAGGCACAGGTTTCCTTGGAAGAGGATCTATCTTTGTCCTAGAAAGATTGTGTGGCCTTTTAAGTTATTTACATGTAGAGTCACTAAATGTCCATCCATCACCCTAGGAAATAGGTTGCTAGGACTTTATGTGTTTCTTTCTCAGCTCTGTTTAGTTTTTTTTTTTGATCCGATTAGTAATGGTACTTCATCCAAACTCCTCAGGCCTTGATAAATAAATACTGAATGTTCTGTAAGATGGAACTGTACCCATAAGCTAGTGGCCCTTTGTGACTGAACGATTAATACAAAATTTAAAATATTTACATTTTAAATCTTTACATGCTAATAAAATTCAACACATGGGAGAGCATTTTCTTATAAAATATATTTTTTAATGTCTATGTTTAGGGTGCAATTTTGGGATGGCCCTAATATTCTTATACTTTTTGAAGGTCCTCCTTTTCTTTTGAGTATGAATAGAGCTTATGACAATGATGAGATATCACTCATCACAACTGTTACACAGCATGGCAACAGGAGCGAATCCATGCATAACAAGTGTTTGAGGCACCTCATCTCAATTGCGTTACACTGCATGGCAAAAGGAATGAAACAATGCTTGAGATGGGTTTGAGGCACCACATCTGCCTTGTGGGTAGAAGGAACACATGATGAGAAACGCAGGGTGAAAGAAGTCAGACTTACTGACATATTAATTTTGGCTGGTGAGACTATAGCAAAGAACCTTATAAAACTCACATGGACTTCTGATTCATGGAAAGTGTAAGATAATAAATGAGTGTTAAGTGACTAAATGTATGGTCACTTGTTACATATTAATAGAAAACCGATAGAGTATACTATATACTCTGGGTGAAATTTTGATATACACAGATGAATAGATGTTTACAGCATAGCAAACGAGATGGAGGAATAAGCACAAATATAGTCATAATGGAAATGGAGTGAGAGAAGTGCTTTATAAAATGCTATGGGAATGCAGATATGTGGCAGTGGATTTCGCATAAGGAAATCGGAAGAGACCTTTCAAAGACTGTGATTGTTGGGTTCTGTAATGAAAAAATAATACATTCCAGGGACAAACAATATTATCCAGTGAAAGAGACACAAATTCTTGAAGCACAAATATGCTTAACCTTGACAAATTGATTGAGAGCACAAAGAAGGTCATCTTCAATTTTCTAAGAAATTAGCTGGTGTACGTGTGAGTGCACCTTAGTGTATGGAGAAATAATTATGTCTCGGAATATCTGTGTTATCATGTTGCAGGGAGAGTTCCACCAAGTAGGTTTTGACTGAGCAGGACTGATCACCAAAGAGTGACTTAGTCAAATGTGCATGATGTACTTAATAGCTTCTCTAGCTCAGAAAAGTTAAATTTTAAGCCTTTAGAATTACTGTATCAGGTAAGATTGGATTCATCTGGGGATGACTTTACATTCCAACAACAGTGGTTGTAATAGGATAGGAATTTATTTATCTCTCATGCAAAAGTCTGGAGGTTGGCAATTGGATGAAAGTGATTTTGGTGGTTCCAAAGTATAAGGCACCTAGAATTTTGTAGCTCGGAGATGCATATAGCTTATACTTGCATGGTTATCTCAGGATCTAAGAGAACTCCAGACGTTGCATCTGTTTTCCATCCAGTGGAAAGGCCTAAAGATGTGTATGCTACCCCTCTCTTCATACCCCAGTAAGTTATTATTCAGAAGTTGAGCCCATCACTTATGCCTAAATGTCATTGAACAGCCGTTATTCACATAGTCACATCTAGTTGCAGGGAAGGCTGAGCAATGCAATACTATTTCAGATCGTCACATGCACTACTAAAAGTTATTATTCTATTACTAAATATTATGGTATTTATAGTTATACTTATAGGTATCTACTAATAGGAAGTACTAATATATATTTTTAAGCTTTAAATTTAAGTTTGCTTTCAGAAAAGCTGAGTTTTTTTTAACATTATAGTGGTGTCTTAAGAATATAATTTCCTAAAGTTTTTAACCTCAGGTTGTAAAAGGTCATTTAACAATGAATTGAAAGAAAGTATATATATATATATGTATATATATATATTTTTTCTTAGTTCATATATATATATACACACACACACACACACACACACACACACACACACACACACACATATAGGTTCAATGATAGTTATTCACTTTCAAAAGGAGAGCATAATGTATAACATACATTTTCCAGGACATAGTTGTTATTCTCTCACCTTTAAGCATCAAACATTCAGCAAACCAGTTTAAAGTTTGCAAGTGCATTAGTCAACCATAATTAGAATACATACTACAGAAGTTCTGCGAATAAAAATTTGAAAATGGTTCATACAGCTTACAAAAACTGGTAAACTTAGTCTTACTTGGCTAGAGATGGCAGAGACTCTTTCTTGGAAGCTTGAGATAATATAATAGATAAATGGACTTGATAAGCTAAACATTTCTCATTTAGAAATCAGAAGTTGGTAAGAGCATACACCTTTGATACTCTGATGAGTGTAGGACCAACCTTCTCCAGAGAAGAAGGAGATTGTAAGTAAAAAGCTACCTCCTGGTAGCCTTGGGAAACAGGAGACTCAGAAATTTTTCACATCAATAGACTGGAAAGTAGCACTATAGATAGCAGTCACTGGAAGTAGAGAACGTGTGTAGAACTCCTTACATCCATCCTTAGAGAATTGTTACTATGTGATATGTTTGGCAGATCCTTAGACTTGTCTTTATTTGTAAAGTCTATATATTTGATCTAAGAGCTTACTCAATGAGGAAAGCCCTATTCTCAGGACATTTGTCTATATCAGCCAGTTGCAGTTAATTAACATTGCAGTTGCCCAAAGTGGATATAATAATTAAGGGAAAAAACAGCTGACCAAAAAATACATTTTAGAGGAACATCTTGGGGGTGAGCTGTCCATAGGAGGCTTTGAAAAGCTCCAGGATATCCCTATGGAATGAGAAAGCCACACACATAGGCAGGGACATGCATGTGCCCAGGTAAGCTCTTAGAAGATCATGGCATCTCACTCTGGTGGACTCTGAGGATCGTCAGAGTAACTTATGATGTCCAAGTTAAAGTTTTAAAGTGCTAGAGAACTGAAAGCATGCCCCAACACATCAGAACAAAATATGTGAGATTTACTAGTTCACTTTATTAAAAGCAGTGAAAAAAGATTTTTCAGAATGAATCCAGGAAAATCACTTTTCCAGGAAATAGCAATATCAAGAAAGAGCAACAAAATCTGGAAGGAAGTAAAATCTTACATCCAGGGCATGTTTACGTTACAGTCCACACTCTGTATCCAAAGGTTCCTCCTCCATGATTTCTGCGTCCATAGCTTCAGCCAACTGCAGATTGAAAATATTTGGGGAAAAATTATATCTGTAATAAACCGTCTTTATTTCTTGTCATCATCCTCTAAACAATACAACTATTTACATAGCATTTACACTGTATTAAGTTTTATAAGTAATCTAGGATTATTTAAAGCATACAGAAGGATGTGCATAGGTTGTATTCAAATACTAGGCCATTTTACATAAATGACTTGAGTATCCACAGATTTTGATATCCATGAGAGATCCTGGAACCATTCCTCTATGGATACCAAAGAATGACATTTTTTTGTTTTGATGATACTGGGAAATGAACCCAGAGGCATTTTACCTCCGAGCTACACCCCAGCCCTATTTTTAAATTTTGAAGCAGGGTCTCATTAAGTTGCTGAGGGCCTCGCTGAATTGCTGATGCTGCCCTCAAACCTGCGATCCTCCTGCCTCATCTTCCCAGCTACTGAGATTACACGGGTGAGCCACCATGCCTGGCCAACATTTTATTATTGAAAATATCAAGTTAACAACAAGAACAACAACTACAAAATATGGCATGCTATAAACATAAAAATAGTCTCCATACACAGGAAAAAAAATCAACAAACTGTCCCTGGGCAGGTCTACTTTTGGACTTACTGTACAACATCTTTAAATAAGTTACTTTAAATATGTTCAATGAATTAAAGGAAGTCACATATAGAGAACAAAAGGAGAGTGTGGAGCAATGTCTTATCAAATAGAAAGTATAATAAGGAGGGCTGGAGATATAGCTCAGTAGTAGGACAGTGCGATGACATATCCAAATTACTGAAAGAAAAAGACTATCAACCAAGACATCTACGTCCATCATAACTATCCATTCAAAGCAAACAAACAACAAAAAACATACAAAATTTAACATATTTCAAGATACACAACAACAGGGAATTCAACACTAGCAGACCTGCTCCACAAGGAATACTGAAAGCTCCAGGCTGAAATGAAAAGACACTAGGGAATAAGTAACTTGAATCCCCATGAAGAAATGGAAAGTGTTCATAGAGTCATAAGTGTTCATAGAAAGTGTTCATAGAGTCATATAAAATATGATATAAATATATTTTTTGATAAATATTTTCTTCTAGTTGATTCAGAACTGCAAAAGAGCAATACTTGCAAATTGTAATTATATAATGTATAAAATCTTTACTGTATAATTTATAATAATAATACAGTGTATGAAGATATAATTTTATAACAATAAATTCCATGGAGGAGGGAGGAAGCAGGGCTATTATGGAGCAAACTTTTTGTATACTATTGAAATTTAGTTGGTATTAATTCCAATGAGAATATTTTAAGATGTTAATTATAATTCCTAGAGAAACTATTAAGAAAATAATTCAAAAACATAGTCAAGAAAAAAATCCAAAAAAATATAATTAAAGTATAACACTAAAAATATTTATTTAACATGAAAGAAAGCAGTGATGGAAGAATAAAATACAAAAAGACATAAAAGGTAAGAAAAACAGCAAAATTACAAATACAAATCCTATACAATAAATAACTATATTCAATACAAAAGTATTCAATACTTAGAACAAAAGACCAAGGAAAGAAAAATGTATTAAAATAAATGTTACTCAACAATCTGCTCTCTGTAAAAGTCATAATTTAGATTCTATGACAAAAAGATATTGGAAGTAAAAGGGCGGGAAATATATTAAACAGTAAATAAAAGAGAATAGAAAAGGCTATACTAATACTAGATTTTAAGACAAAATTATTTTTGTAGAGAAAGAATGACATTTATGAAAATAAAAGATTAAATCCACCAGTAAGCCATAACATTACAAACATATGTAAACCTAACAACACTGTCTCCATAATATATGGCAATCCTATTAAGTATATTCTGGCTTGTCTTATACCATAATATATAATATAACCTGAAGAATGCTCCATGTGATATTAGATGGGATTGCCTACAGATACCTGTTAGATATAGTTGGTTTATAATGTTGTGCATATATTTTATTTTCTTGTTATCTTATGCCTGCTTGTTGAATTTATTGTAGGAAGGAGATTATTGAAAATTCGAAACAGAAATAAACATTTCAACAGTAATAGTTACAGCAGAACTCAATATCCTACCCTCAATACCATCACATGGAACATTCTCTGGGATAGATCATATGTTATGCTATAAAACAAGCAGAATAAATTTAAAAGGATTGAAATAATACAAACTAATGTTTTCTAACCACAGTGGAATAACATTAGAATTAATTAACATTAGAAGCTAGGGAGTAATTGGGATATAAGAGGGACTTTAGATAATGCAGGATAATCCCCAGTAGAGCAAAGGAGGTGGTTTTAGGGTGGGAGCAGGGGGAGAGGGAGAATTAATGAAGAAAACACTTCCATTGGCATTATGTACATGTGTGAGAATACCAATGCCAATCTCAGTATTTTGTATGGAGAAGGGGGGAGTGTGGAGGGAGCTGTAGGAAATCTCACCAAGTGCTGTGTGTATGTATGTCACAAACATCATGAAGCACATTAGGATGTGAGACTATACTGCACCAATAAAAGTATAAAAATAAAATAAAGTTAGACTGATATATCCAAGTAAATGTAGATTAAATTTCTTGAACCAAAAATGTCATTTATTAATTTGTCAATAAATCATCTTTTGTTATATAAATAAATAGTAATGAAGGTATAGCTCAGAAGTAGAAAACCTCTGGGTTTAATTCCCAGTATTAAAGAAATTAAAAAAGAGAAAAAATAGGGGAAAAAGCAATCTAAGCTTGAAGCAAAACACACAAGGGAAATACTAAAGACTAGATTGAAAATAAGTAGAACAGGTAATAAGAAAAGTAATAGGAGAAAACCCTCAAATTTGGTTTGGGGAAATGATCAACAAAACTGACAAATCTTTAGGTAGAATGACCAAGAAAAAAATATGGAAATAAAAATATAGAATACAAAATCAGCAAGTATAGAAGAAATCTACTGACCTTACAAAAGTGAAAGTGACTAAAAGACAATACCTGAGCAGATTTAAGCCAGTAAGTTATGTAATTAGAGGAATAGGCTAAATCATAGAAAGATATAAAGTATTAAGATAGATACAAATTGTCAAGAAAGATGTGAACCGTCTTGAATTTTAATAGCATATAAGATATCAGAAACCGAGAGGAATCAGAAACTCTGAATAGACCCCAAATGGTAAAAAAATTAGTACATTAAAATCTTCTCATGAAGAAAAATCTAGGCTGCACTGGTAAATTCTACTAAATGTTTCAAAAATTTAACAATGTCAAGGCTTCAGCAAGTTTTCCAAAAATTAGAAAAGGAGAAAACACTTACCAACTCATTCTATGTGACGACTGTTACTCTGATACCATAACCTAAGGCATTAGAAAAAAAAAGATCCTAAAGAACAATAAAGTTTATAAATATCAACGCAAAAATTTTAACCAATTATTAGCAAACCGAATCTAGCAACATAAAAAGAGAATTATATACAATGACGAAGTGGGAATTGTCCTACGAATGTAAAGTTGTTTCAACATGTAAAAATCAATGTGTTATACCGCATCAATAAAATAAAGAACCCAAACCACATAACTATCTCAATAGATTTTAAAAAATTGACAAAATAAAGAAATCTTTGTTGACAGAAACCTCTCAGTAACCTAAGACGAAGATTTTTTAACCCGAAAAGGAAAAATCCATAGTTAACATCATACTTAGTAATGAAAAATTAGTATTTTTACCCTAATATCAGGAACCAGACAAGGATACTCTGACTCACTACTTTTATTTTATATTACACTGCATTTTCTAGCCAGGGAAGTTTGTCAAGGAAAATAAAATAAAGTAAAAGTCATCCAACCTAAATGAAAGAAAGGAAAACTACCTATATTCTCACATCACTTTATATATAAGAAGTCTTAAAGAACCCACAAAAAAATTAGAATTAGTAAAAAAAAATTCATCAAGGTTTCAAGATACAAAATCAGGTAATATGTGTGAAGCTCTGGATTTGATTCCCAGCACTACAATAAAAAAAAAAGAATTTACAAGATCAATGTGTTATGTGGTATGTGTTACTCAGCTTTTCTAACTACAACAAATATTTGAGACCATCAACATCTAAAGAAACAAAGGTTTATTTTGACCCTCTGTTTTCGAGGATACAGTCCATGAGCAGTGGCCCTATTGATTTAGGCCTGTTGTGAGCCAGGGCAGCGTGGCGGGTGGGAGTGTGCGGCCCAGAAAAACCGCACATCTCATGGCCAGGATGTAGCCAGGAAAATGAAAGGGCTGGAATCCTGCTACCTTCCAGGAGGGCAGGCTCTCAGAGACCTGAACACCTCTCCCTAGCCCTTACCTCCTAACGTTTCCCCACCTCCCAATAGGGCCAAGCTGGGGACCAAATCTTTAACATTTGTGCCTTTGTAGGACATTCCAGATACAAACTAGAGTAAGAAACATACAAAAATCTATTTTGATTCTGTGCATTAACTATGAACATTTTAAAAATAAAATTTCAAACAATTCAATGTACAACAGCACCAAATAGAATAAACTGTGTGATTAAGTTAAACAAAAGAGGTGTGAGACTTTTACAGTAAAATCTATAAAACAGTGCTGAATAAAACTTTAAAAGAAGTTAATAATGGAAAGATATTTCATATTCATATATTAGAAGATAATATCTCAAAGATGGCATTCATTTCCAAATTGATCTCCAAATTCAGTGTATTCCTTTTTGCAGAAGTTGAGAAGCCAAACCTAAAATTCATATGGAAATGCAAGGGAAAAAAATAGTTTTGGTCAGTGACAGAACACTATTTTATCTTTAAAAAAAAATCACATTTCAGAGAATTCACCTCTACCCTGACCCTCCTCCAACCTGGGGAGACTTACGTATTGAGAATGATTATGATTCAGGGAAGAATAAATCTAAAATGGTAACATTTTTCCTTCCCTTTCTACTGCATATAAACTATGAATTTGGTTCAGGAACAAAATAGCAAGCGCATGGTTCAAAACAGAACAGAGGTGTTTTAAATTAGGAACAGGGACCACTGGAGTGTGTTTACAAAACTTCTACCCCATGAGGCCTCCCTGAGATGAATTGACATGCCCTTCTCAACATGGGGGAATTCAGCATAGTATTTTGATTTTTATAATGTCTCCTCATGCTCTGCAGTTCTTCTTAGCAGCCCAGGGAGAGACATGCAGGCTGCTGCCTCTGAATTTCACCGACAGAAATGAATAATACTCATTCAGAGAAACGACCTGCAATTTTGTCAGATGCCACGCTCTGCGCAGCCTCCTCTCAACGGGACAGCCAGGCAGCGTGCGGTGCCATGGTGCACAAGGTTAGCAGCTGGAAAAGAGACCGTGGCAAGCCATGTGTTGCAACACAGGAGCAGAGATGTATGTGAAGATTCACGGAGCTGGAGAAACAAGAGCTCTAACAGGCACTGGGTTGACGCCGTTCACTATACTTTGGTTTCTGGTGGAAAGCTCTGTCGTTGTTCTTGTTGTCCTGGTTGTTAAAACCAGACATGATGTAGGTGAGGAGAGAGAAGCTGCTGTGATTGAAAGAATGGACTTTGAGTGTGATGGGCCTAGGTTTGGGTCCTTACTCTGGAACTTGAAGAGGCAAACCAATAGGACCAAGGTCCTACAACTACTATGATCTAGTTTCATCAACTGCAAAATGCAATAACAATAGGATTTTCTTCATCTGGCTACTGTAAGGATTACCTAATAAAATATGTAAACTACTTTTTTTCCATAAGTGACCTTCTTAGTATTAGTTTTTATTAAATGAAAAGCTGATTTTTTAAAATTTTATTTCAGTATGCTAGCCAGCCTTCATATATTTCCAGACTGTTGAGTCCAATTTTCTTAATCACTTCTTCCCTAGAAGTGATCCTAGACATTGACGATGGCTAACATTCTAAGATCATTTTCCCCCATAAAATATGGGTTGTAATGGGTCATACAAGAGAAAAAGATAAAAGTCTCCTTGTTGCCAAACTCAAAGAATACAGACCCCCTTAATTAGAAAATAAAAGTGAGAATGGATCTGGAACTATTCTGGTATGTCAATCTTGTAAGGAAGTCAAATAACTGTTTAGGAGAAAGACAGGTTATGTGGTACCAAGTAGTTTTGCAGTGATTATTTTATATTATTATTTTTTAAAGATAAGGAAAGTTAGGTCAAGCAGGTTAAGCTACTCACCAAATAGCAAATAGATTTTCTTTCTTTTTTTGTGGTACTGGGGATTGAACACAGGGACATTCTACCTCTGAGCTACACCCTCAGGTAGTTGATGAGTGTCTCACTACTTGCTGAGGCTATCCTCGAACCTGGGATCCTCCTGTCTCAGCCTCCTAAACACTAGGATTACAAGCATGCTCTACCACACCTGGCACAAATAGATTTTCAACAGACTACCTTGAGGCTGGGGAAAGAACTCAGTGGTAGAGCACTTGCCTAGCATGTGCAAGGCCCTGGGATCCATTCCTAGCTCTGAAAAACAAAAACAAAAAAATCTCAAATAAATTACCTTGAAGCAAGGTACTCTTATCCTCAGCTTATTGAATTTTACTTGAGGCTTCATAGGAGCAAGAAAAACAGGCTTGAACACAGATGATGATAACTTCCAAAGGAAGGTGAACCTTAAGTCCCAAAGGCAGTAGGTAGAAGTAGAGTAGGAGACAATCCATTTTTTTATCTACCCAATAAATGCAAGAGTTCTCTTTCTTTCATCTCACTATCTGCCAGTGTACTTGTAATAAAACTGGACAAAGTCATTCTGGAGAGAGCTTTTCTTTCTACTTGTTCCAAATGAAAACATAAATTGAGCCGTCGGGTAAGAAATGAAGCTATGAGATTGTTCATACTAGGCCAGCAGGTAACCTTAGTGCTGAGTCAAACCCAAGAGAGGGATGGTGAGAAATCAAGGGAAGAGGGAAGGGGAGAGGCCGAGCAGGAGCTTAGAGCTGGCAGCTAGCCAGCAGGCTACAGAGAAGAGCTAAATTATGCATCTTATTTAGTACATTTATTAAAAGAACATTTCTAGGCAAACATCCCCAAACAAATGTGACTATCAGTTAAGCGCCCCGCTGTCCTGAGCAGATTTAGTGCATGACAATTTTCTCCTAATGGCTTTGTGGTGTTTGCTGAGTTTCATCTCTTTACAGCATTTTATGAGTTGTCGTTCCATGGGGATTTTAAATAGGCTGGATTTGTCCTTCACTCGTGGTGGTTCAGCTGAGTCAGAAATGGAGAAATGCGAAGATGGCAAAGGAATGGTGAGAACTTGTTCATCCAAATGATATTCAACTGATTTGTGGTTGACATTTATCAAAAAGTCAAATGGCTACTCTTCCCTAGTGTTCATTAAATTATTTTAAGAAATTTTTTGAACATCTCCTTTGTGCTGAGGCTTGAACGTTGATCCTGGAAACACAAAGTTGGATAGAACAATGATCCTGGCAGGCAGAATTATAATTTTTAGGAGGCGGGAAAAAAAAAAACATGTGGAAGAGAAAGGCAGTCCTAGATAGAAGTATTAGGTAGAGTGAGGCATTAAAGGAGGGCATTGTTATTCTGCATGTAAAGCGACTAGAAGAGCAAGAAAAGCTTTCAGAGAAGAAATGATGCTGGAGGTATCTTGGATAGTAGAAGAGAATGAGCAAAGGCATTAGGCAAGACATGAATTAGTTTGATGGTTTGAGGAAATGGAAGCTCAGAATGACTGAAGCATAAAAGGAAGGAAATGGGAGTAGATATATCCAGAGTGAAGATTGCTCACAGGAAATCAGAGGAGGATTTGCTTCATACATGATGTGAAGGAGTAGAGGTTTTATAGGCCTAGTTCCAAAACAAGATGAGAGATGACATAAACTGAATCAAAGCTGTAGCATTGTGACTGGGGAGGGAAATACATGACCTAATATACAGGTAAAAAGGCAATAGAATCTGCAGTGCTTGATGACACTTTGGAAGTGAGTAGTGTGTGAGGAAAAGTGTGGAATCTAGAAGGGTCTCAAGTCTCTAGCTTGGGTGGCTGGGCTGTGGGAGCCTCATCTGACATCCGAAGTTGGTGAAGCAGAACACATTGTGTAAGTATATAAGCAAAACAATAACAACACTGAAGCAGAGTATAGCAAATAGTAAACATTGGTAACTAATAAGTGATGTAATTATAGATTATATTATATAGTATTTCCAAATTAAAAAAATGAATAACTTCTAGAACAGGGAAAATACAATAAATGTTCCTTAAATAATTGTAAGTGGAATAAAAAGTGGCTATAAAATATTTTCCTTTGACCTTGATTTTTATAATAAACTTACCAACTGGAAAAATAGAAATCTATCGACATGCTGAAATGAAATAATCTCAGTATACTTGGTAAATTGGTTCCAGGACCTCCAATGCTAAAGTCTCAGTCTCTTATATAAAATGATATAGTGTTTACATATAATCTTCACCGTTTTCTTGTGTACTTAAATTCATCTCTACTTATAAGACCTAATACAATGTAAATGCTATGTAAATAGCTACTATACTATATTGGTTAGAGAATAATTACAACAAAAAAGTCTGTACATGTTCAGTAAGGACAAAATGACTTCAGACTACATTAGTAGTCATACCAGAGGCGGAGTAACATGTAAAGAAATAATGAAGTTTATTTAGGTCACAGTTTCGGAGGCTGAAAGTCTTGGACTGGAAGGTATCATTGGTTTGGCCTCTGGTGAGGGCTTTATGGTGAATGGCACCACAGCAAAGGTGCATGAGAGAGTGGAGGATTGTGTGTGATGATGATACAGGACTCCAAAGGAATTCTGGGGCCAAGTTGGCTCTTTTGATAACAACCCACTCTATCAGAAACTAACTAGGATCCTGAGAGAAGTACATTAATCCCTTTTGAAGGTTGTGTCCTTAATGATCTAACCACCCTCAGCTAGGCCCAATGCCTTAAAGGTTCCACCACTTGTCAACATTAACACAGAGAAGACTAAGTTTTCAGCTCCTGAACAGCTAAAGGATATTCCAAAATCATATCCAAATCATAGCATAGGCCTAGCCACACAGTTAATAGACAAGACACAGAGTAAACAATGCTCAAACGAGTGCTGGAGACAGATTGGGGAATCCGGGAAATGCAGGAGGCTACAGCAGGGTGTGCTTATATGTCAGCATGGTGCTCAGCACATGGAAAATCTGAGTTTTGCTCTTTGGAAATTTCTGGAATGTTTCCAAATATTTTTGGTGCACGGTAAGTTGAGCCTGCAGATGGGGAACCTGTGAATATGGAAGGCCAACTATGCAATGATTCCTTTTTGGATAATAAATCACTTCCTTCTTTTTATAGTTTTTGACACATGTCGTACTTTTCAAACTGTATTTAACTAGAAAGCAAACAGCATGGTAGGGAAAAGCACTTAAAGTTTATTGTATTTTAAAAGCTAGTGTTAGAAAGGAGGGAAGCCAGAGTAGAGGAAGAATTGTGCTTTTTTTCATGGTCCATGACATCTACTGCCTACATGACTTGAAACCAGTAACACTTTAGAATTTCTTGTGTCACCATTGGATGAGAGTTTCGGAAATGCTTTGGGAGCAGAATCTGTATTCATAAATTTTCCTAGAGAGTATCCATATCCATCAGTCTTTAACCTTATGTAA
>PVJS01014924.1:0-39652 GCA_004027185.1 Glis glis | reverse complement strand
TATGTGTAATATATGTATATATGTGTATATATATATACATATATATATATGTATACATATTATATATATGTATATGTATATATATATATATATATACATTGCAAGTTTTCCTCATCAAATCTTTGCTCAGAAGTGTTAATGTAGTTAATAAAAACATTTTCCTTCTGAAAACTAAAAATCTTTGGTGAAAGAGAACACCAAAAGAGAGAGAATGAGAAAAAAAGTGACAGAGAGGGAGAAAGATTATATATATATATTTGAGCTCAGATATCTCCAATCTACTATTTTATATAGAAAAATCACTGAAAAAAGAAAAATGTCATTTCAAACATGAAAGAGATATAAATAACTGACATCTATTTTTTGTTATTTAACCAACCAATCTATCTGGAATACCATTCTCTGTGTGCCCCTCTGTATCTTGCAATGACTAGCAAAGAAAAATAGAAAGCCACACCGTATTTGGAACTAGAAATTGTTTCATAAA
This sequence comes from Glis glis, assembly GCA_004027185.1. NCBI lineage: Eukaryota > Metazoa > Chordata > Mammalia > Rodentia > Gliridae > Glis > Glis glis. Next base: position 39,165 of record PVJS01014924.1, on the reverse strand, counting down.
ATTAAATTAAATGATAACTTTTGGTAAGACAATATACATTCATTTCAAATTTACATGAAACACATTCTAGGCATGAGCAGATACTAACAACTTAAAATATTATAATCATACAAAGCATGTTATCACTACAGTGGAATTAAACTAGAAATTAATAACAGAAAATGGCTGGGAGAAAACACTATTTGTACCATAAATACACTGTATACATTTATTTATTTATTTATTTATTTATTTATTTATTTATTTATTTTTATTTTGTGGTACTGGTGGTAGAGTCCAGAGCCTTATGCATGCCAGGCAAGTGCTCTAAATCTAAGTCACATTCCCAGATACAAATACTGTTCTAAATAATACATGGATCAAAGAAAAATTCTCTAGAGAAATTTGAAAAATATATATATATTTCTTTTTTTTTTGCAGTACTGGGGGTTGAACCCAGGGACATTCTACCTCTGAGTTACACCCCCAGCTCTATTTTTTATTCTTTATTTTGAAACAGGGTCTCACTAAGTTGCAGAGGGCCTCACTAAGTAGCCGAGGCTGGCTGTGAAATTGCAATCCTCCTGTTTCAGTCTCCCAAGTACTGGGATTACTGATGTGAGCCACCATGCCCAGCAGAAAATATTTCTGAATGAAAGGAAAATAAAAATACAACTCTCAAGATTTATGAGATGTAGTAAAAGCACTGCTCTGGGGGAAATTTATAACACTAAGTACATATGTAAGAAAACAGGTCTAAAAGTAATGGTTTAAGAAACCTAAAAAAAACAAGAACAACTTCAGTCTCAAGTAAGAAGAAAAGAAATAATAAAACTTAGAGCAAAGCTTAATGAAATTGAAGCAAAAACAATAGAGGAAAAGCATTTAATACAAAATGTGATTTTTGGAAAATAATATAATTGATAAATCTCCATCCAGACTAATCAATAAAAGAAATATATCACAAAGAATATCAGAAATGAAAGAAAGGAGGGCCGGTAAAAGACAATAAAAATACTATACAAATCTCTGTGCCCAGAGATTATTATCTCATCTAATTATTTTGATAATTCAGATAAAATTGACTAATTCTCTGAAAGACACAAACTGGAAAGAACTCACACAAGAAAAAATAGATAAGTTGAACCATCTATATCTATTGAAGAAGGAAAATAATAATAAAAGTACTAAAAAGAAAGCACCTTGCCAAGATTGCTTCATTGATAACATTTTCCAAACATTTAAAGACAAAATTGCATCAATTCCATACAATTTTTCAGGAGATAGTAGCAGAGGAAATATATCTTAGCTTATTCCATGAGATCAGCATGGTTCTAGAACCAAAACAAAAGGGATTACAAGAAAGGAAATCTATAGACCAACCTCTCTTATGAACATGGATGCAAGAATCCTCAACAAAATACTAGGAAATAAAATAGAACAATGTACAAAAACAACTATACACATGAACAAGTAGTTATTTTTATTCTAGGAATCCAAGACAGGTTAAAACTTCAATAATGTATTAATTAATTAAATGATATGAAAAATAAATAGACTAAAGAAAAATTAAATCAATTAATGCAGAAAAACTTTTTACAAAAATTCAACAATTGTTCATTAATTTTGAAAAATGGTTCTCAGAAAACTCAGACGAAAAGGTCCACAACTTGACAAGAACATTTTCCACCTAAGATCATTCTTATTGGTGAGAAACTTGCTTCTTTTCCCCTAAGGTTGGAAAAAAGCAAGGATCTTTTTCATCACAACTCCTATGTAACAAGTTTTTGAGAGTACAATAATACAATATAAATTTAAAAAATAAAATTCAGATAGGAAAAATACATAACAAAACCAATAAATCTCCTTATTTTCAGAGAACATGGCTTATCTATATAAAGTATCCCAACTCTAAAATAAAACTCCTGGATCTAATAAGAAATAATTAATAAGTTATATTTTATAAAGTCAACACATAAAATCCAATTATATTATATCATCAAAATCAGTCATTATTCAGCCTTTCCAGACTGCCTTTTTTCACTTAACAATATATATACATAAAGATTTGTCTAAAATTTGCATAGCATGATAGCTCATTCCATTTTATTACTGAATAATAGTTCATTCCTATATTATTCCTATATACCAGCAAAAAGCAATTAGAATTTAAAATTTTAAAAAGTCATGTACAATAGCACCCCAAAAATACTTTTATACAAAACAAATATTATATGTACAGAATTTATATGCAGGAAACTAAAAACTCTAATGAAATATATCAGAGATTAAAATAAATGGAGAAATAGTCCATGTTCATGAATTTGAAGACAATATCATTCAAGGGTCAGTTCTTCCACAATTGATCTTTGTATTCAAGGTATCAAGCCAAATCTCAGCACATTATTTTGTAGATATCAATAGACTATGTTCATGTGAAAATCAAAGCTACTTAGTATAATCAACACAGTATTGAATAACTCACATTAGTCTAGTTCAAGACTTACTATAAGACTTCATAAAGGAAAGAATCTGGTATTAGTGAACAGTTACTGAGATTAATAGAGAAAAATTTAAATCTCATAAATAGAACACAAACATATTCAACTGATTTTTGACAAAAGCATAAAGACAATAATGGAGAAAGGATAGCATTTTCAACAAATTGTGATAAAAAATGTTGCATGACCACATAAAAATAAAAACTAGTAATCTATTGCAAAATGATGTTCAATGTCATTTGTTATTAGAGGATTGCAATGAGAAACAATGAGAAACCAGTAGACAAGTGTTATAATGGCAAAATCTAAAGAACCAATAATGCCATTTGCTAGCAAAGAACTCTCATTCATGTTGGTGGAAACTAGAATGGTACAGCCACTTTGGAAGACAATTTTGCAATTTATTACATGTGTAAAACTAAGTTTAACAATATTAACCAACAATTATTTTTCTATGTATTTACCTAATTAATTGATTTCAAAGTTTATGTTCACATTAAAACTGAGTATGAAAATTGGTAGCATTCTTATTCACAATAGATGATACCTAGAATAAACCAATATGTCCTGCAATAGGTTAATAGATAAACTATAGTGTCTGTAAATAAAATATTATTCAATAACAAAAAGTAATGAGCTCTCATGCTATGCAAAAATACAGACAAATCTTATGTATCCATATTGTTAAGCAAGTAAAGACTGAATATTACTTGATTTTAATGATATAACATTCTAAACAAAAGCAAAACTGTAGACATGTGGTTTCTAAGAGTTTGTAGGTGGTAATAAGGTTGAGATGCTTGAGTTGAAAAGGCAAAACACAGGTCCCAGTACTTAGGAGGTTGAGGAAAGAGAATTGCAGGTTTGAGGCCTACCTCAGCAACTTAGTAAGACCCTCAGCAACTTAGCAAGACCTTGTTTCAAAATAAAAAAGAGCTGGGGTATAGCTCAGAGGTTGAATGCCTCCCCCTTGGTTCAATAAAAAATGAAACACAGGGAATTTGGGTGGATGGCAAAATTATACAATTCTGTAAAAGCTGATACATGGTACTATGTGTATAATTTTATAAGCATAAAGAAAATCTAACTATCTATCTATCTATCATCTATCTATCATCATCATCATCAGTATATCTACAAATCTATTCTTACAAAATTATTTGAGAGGTTGGAGAATCCCGAATGGGATTGTTATGGTTTAGATTTAGAATGACCCCAAAACTCATGTGTTAGACAATACAGCCAGGTTCACAGGTGTGACTTGGATGGAGGGAGTGGACCCCAGGGGGCATAGTCAGGGACTGTATCTGTGACTGGGTCTTGCTAAGTTACTGAAACTTGAACCTGTGATCCTCCTGTGTCAGCTTCCCAAGGACTGGGATTAGAGGTGTACACCACCCTGCCCTGCCTAATTTTTTATTTTTAATACTTTTACTTTTTTGCCACTGGATCACTCTCCTAAAAATATCCCAAGTTCTGGAACTGCTTACTACTCTGGGGTTTTAACTTGTTTGCCTTCATATTGTACACTGAAATAGCTGTAGAGTGGTTACTAGATTCAGATTCAACTTTTTGGACAGTATGATTTCATAGGTGATGCCATCTGCCTGAGAGGGCCTCAGGAGGCACACACTGATTGCATGGATTAGGTGCTACTAAGACTGATCAGTAGAATTATCTAGAAATAGAATTATTTCTCCATGTAAATTTCCTCATCATCCTTTTATCTCACTTAATAACGATTGTTATCTTGATAAATTACTCCATTAGGAGAAATTAAAATCTTAATTATTCTAATTTGGTTAATCCTTCATTTATTATGTACAATAAAGAAATTTTTTCTGCAATAAAGAAATTTTCTCAACAAGAAGTACTTGATAAATCTGAATGCAGTTAATACAAGAAAGATAAGATACATGCTTCATTTTTACTTTTTAATCACTGATTTTTCAGAGAAATGTCTTTCTTTAATTAAAAAAAAATATTGTGGTACTAATATTGAACCCAGGGGCATTCTACCTCTGAGCTACAATACAAGCCCTATTTTTTTTAATTGTTGAAACAGGGTTTCATTAGGTTGCTAAGTGTTTTGCTACATTGCTGAGGCTGTCTTTGAACTTGCGATTTTTGGATCTCAGCCCCCTAATTCTGGGATTATAGGCATGCATCACCATGTCTGGCAAGAGTCCTTATAATTATATCCAATACATATTTTCATTCTCTCTGTTTCTCTCTTTCCCCCACACATACACACACACACACACACACACACACACACACACACACACTCCTGATTTTACAAAATCATGATGTTTCATTTATATTATGTGTCTGTTACTTCTATGGATATTAAAATTATCTCTACATTGATCAATAATAGTCCTAAATGTTGGTTTGTGTGCCCTTTTTTAATTCAGCCCACCAGTCTTGAGTGGTTGCCTTGCTTTTTGTTGTGAGGTGATGGAAGATGACCAAATATATTTCCTTTTCTAGACATGGAATCAGACCTCTCTCTAAAGAACTTTCTGGTGGGAAATGTTATTTAGAAGGTGCTAGGTGTGCTCATTGCTGTAGGATTTTCAATATTTTTAGCTCTTTAGTGAACAAAGTTAGGAAGCACTTAAGAAAAAAATAGTTCATACTGATATTGTCATTTGCAATTATGAAATTTTATTTTATTTATTTTTTTGCAGTACTGGGGATTGAACCCAGGGGCATTCTACTTCCAAGCTACACCCCAGCCCTATTTTTATTCTTTATTTTGGAACATAGTCTCACTAAGTTGCAGAGAGCCTCACTAAGAAGCTGAGGCTGGCCATGGACCTGCAATCCTCCTTTCTCAGCCTCCAAAGTACTGGAATTATAAGCATGCACCACCATACCCGGCAGCAATTATGGAATTTTATATAACACGGTATTTTTATTGTATATATCTTCATTTACATTAAAGATTGTGATTTTAAGAATCAGCATAGTTATCTATTTTATCACATCAAACTAATTTTATTATAATTTGTCCTTGAATAAAATCAAAATATTTGCATATTGGATTTCATATTACATCTACATCTACTTTTGAGGCATTTTCTTTTTGTGTTAGTCAAATGATAATCTGTGGCTAAAGTAAATATACCCCTTGGAAATATAAAGATTCAAAAATTATCTTAGATCAGCTATGACCACTTAAAATCCTAAAAATCTAAAAACCAAAAATCTAAAAAAAAACTAGGCAACACTGAAGATTTTAACTATACTATATCCAGATTTGTGAAGGACTTTGATCAGTAGTTTCATTATTAGAGAACTTTAAATTATATATATATGTAAATATTTTTCACAATATAATAGTCTTCAAAGTAGAAAGAATAATACATTAGGTGTATCTAATCTTCAGTTTTACAGTTTTACACATTTGCAACAAAATATTCTGATCTGTCATTTCTCTGAGGCTAGCAAGTGGAACAAGTAGAGATAAAGATTATTTATTAGTTTATTTCCCTGTCTTTCACAGAAATGATTTTTTCTTTCAAATACACATTTGATAATTTTACATACAATAGTCTATTAGTATTTGTTTCTCATGTTTTATCTTCTTTAATTTGAAAATGTTTAACACGACCAAAATAGTGGAAAGAATGGATACTTACATCCATGCCACCAAGCTTAAGAAATAAGATATAGAGGAAAAGCAGCGGCGCCATCTTGGCTGGACCGTGCCGGCTGCTACCGGCATTGCAGTTTCCACACGCCGCCAGCAGAGAAGCCAGAGACCTGTTGTAAGTTCAGCAGCTGCAGGTCAGCAGAGACGAAAGCAAGCAGCGGCTCACTCCACACTCAAGAGACCGAACGGCGGCAACAGTGGCTGCAGCGGCACCATCTTGGTAGGGCCTTACTGGTGGCTACCAGAATAGTGGCTCCTACACAAGACCAACAGAGATGCAAGCGACCTGTTGTGAATCCAGCAACTGCAGAATGGCTGCAGTGAAGACGAGCAGCAACTCGCTCCATGCGCGATACAGACTCGAACTGCTGCCTCAGCCGAAGGGGCAGCGGTGCCATCTTGGTCAGACAGTGACGACGGCAACTGGCATTGTGGCTACTGCAGGCCACCAACAAAGAAACCAGCAACTACAGAGCATCAGTGACAAAAGTGAGCAGCAGTTCCATCCACACTCAGGATAGTCCCCAGTGCCCGGAGGCCTGACCAGAACCTATGGCAGAAGCTGAGCCCACTCCCCCAGAGATTAAGAGCAGTGCTCAATGAGACCATAAGTCAACATGCCACCCCAGGGGGAGACCACCCAGCACAGCCACAGGGACTCGCAGGGTCAGAGATAGTGCGGATTGCCCTGCTGGAGGTGGGAGTGGGGTCTGCTGTGGGATGCAGTAGATGCGTAGATAAGCACAGTCCCTGTCCACAGATGTGCAGCCCGTGGGTCGCAGCGCCCCTATAGAGTCCCCAGAAATCGCCACAGGACATACAGATGTAGTACATGGGGAAAAATTGGACCAAACCAGCCCTCTCTGTGGAAAACGTGGAGTTCCATGTTTGCACAGAATCGAGTCAAAGCCACACCCACTGCTTCTGTAGGCAAAGAGAAACACAAGCCTGGGGCCCCCTGTTGGTGACAACTGCCATAGGTGTAAACAAAAAGAGACATAAGGACAGCCCAAGTGGAGAATGTGGAGACCCACGCTTGCAGTGAGAGGGGCAATAGCATCACTGGTTGCCTGCACAGGTAGCAAGAGGAACCAGGCAAGGGTCCAAATCACTGAAGACCAAGAATTGGGTCTGCAAATGGACATTATACCAAGCAAGTGAGAATAACCATTCAGTAAATGATATTCACCTTTAAGGCTCACCTAGTAGCAACTATCTACCTCCAGGATAAGAAAATATAAAAGGAGAGAGATTAGACATTGGAAATCTACAGTGAGAGAGAGAGTGCTACCAAAAGTAACAAAGGTATAAACATAAAAAACCTGAAATCATGACAAGGAAGAATAGCAAAGAAACAATGAGCTCCCATGACCCCACAACAACAGAACCACCAACACACAAGGGCAAAGATTGCCAGAAGTACAATTCAGAACTTCAATAGAGGAAATGATACAGGATTTCCAAAAAGAATTCAGAGAGAGCCTGAAAGAAAAGAAGGATCAAATAAACAAAGAATCTGATACCCTGAACAGGAATCAAAAAGAAGCTCTGAATGAAGTAAAGAATGCAATAATTGAAATGAAGACATCAATACAGACCATCAACAATAGACTAGACCACATGGAAAACAGAATCTCACTCTTAGAAGATGAACTCTCCAAAAATGAACACATAGTATATAAATAAGAAAAACAATGCAACAGCATGAATTGAACATTGAAGAGATCTCAGTCAGTCTTAAGAGAAAACCTGAGAATAATAGGCATAGAAGAGGGAATAAAAGCTGAAACCAAAGGAATCAATAATCTATTCAGAGCAGATAATATTAGAAAATTTTCCAAACTAGAAAGGTCGACACACAGGTACAGGAAACATATAGAACCCCTAATAGACAAGATCAGAGAAGAGGTTTACCACGCCACATAATAATCAAATTAACTAACGTAGAGGCCAAGGAGAGAATCTTAAAGGCAGCGAGAGTAAAAGACCAAGTAACATTCAGAGGCAAACCAATAAGAATCACTCCCGACCTTCCAAACCAAGTCATGAAAGCCAGGAGGGCCTGGAGTGACATAATCCACACTCTGGAAGAAAACAACTTGCAGCCAAGATTTATCTACCCAGCAAAGATATCTATAAAATTTGATGGGGAAATAAAAACCTTCGATGAAAAACAGAAGCTGAAAGACTTTATGTCTCCCAAAACAGCACTAGAGAAAATACTCAAAGAGATTAATCACAAGGAAGAAACAATAAGGAAATGCCAGAACCAGAGAAACAGTGATTTCCATCAAACAAACAACTAGGCAAAGAACAAACACTACCGAAAACAGAAATGAAAACTCAAAATGTTAGGAATTGAAACCCATCTCTCAATAATCATGCTGAATATAAATGGCCTCAACTCCCCAATCAAAAGACATAAGGTGGCAAAATAGATTAAAAATCACAATCCATATATATGCTGCCTGCAAGAAACACACCTTACAAGTAAAAATACCCAAAAACTAAAGGTGAAGGGATGGAGCAAGGTAATCCATGCTAACGGAACTTGAAAACAAGCAAATATGATGTCAGACAAATTAGATTTCAAACCTATACTTATCAGAGGAGACAAAGAAGGTCATTTCTTACTGGTAAAAGGAACAATCCAGCAAGAGGATATAACAAAAATCAATATTTATGCTCCAAACACAGTGCAACCATTTTCATAAAAGAAATTCTTTGTGACATTAAATCACACATATATCCCAATATGATAATATTGGGAGACTTCAACACCCATCTCACACCACTAGATCAATCTTCAAGACAAAACGTTGGTAAAGATACCTCAGACTTAAGGAACACCATAAACCAAATGGACCTAGTAGACACATACAGAATATTCCACCCAACTACACCTGAAATCACATTTTTTTCAGCTGCTCATGGAACCTTCTCTAAAATAGGCCATATCCTAGGCCACAAACTGAGGACTAGCAAGTTAAAAAAATGTGACATAATCCCCTGCATCTTTTCAGACCATACTGGAATGAAACTAGAAATCAACTATAGGAAGACCCAGAGAAACTTCATAAATACTTGAAGATTTCACACCAAACTGCTGAATGAGGAACAGGTCAGAGAAGAACTAAGTGGAAAAATTAAGAAATTCCTAGAAACAAACAAAGACAGAGACACAACATATCAAAATCTCTGGGACACCCTGAAGGCAGTATTAAGAGGAAAATTCATAGCACTGAGTGCCTACATAAGAAGAGAAAATCACCAAATAAATAACCTAATGACACACCTCAAAGCCCTTGAAAAACAGGAACAGTCTAACCCCAAAGCTAGTAAAAGACAGGAAATTATTAAAACCACAGCAGAAATCAACAAAGTAGAGAATTAAAAAATACAAAAAAATCAACAAAACCAAAAGCTGGTTCCTTGAAAAAATAAACAAGATAGATAAACCACTAGCCAACCTAACCAAAAGAAAGAGAGAATCAACCCAAATTACTAAAATAAGAGATGAAAAAGGTGATATTACCACTGATGGCATGGAAATCCAGAGGATTATCAGAAACTACTTTGAAAAACTATACTCCAACAAAACAGAAAACCTAGAAGAAATTGACAAATTTCTAGACAGATACAACCTTCCTAAGTTGAATCAAAAAGATATAGAAAATTTAAATCATCCAATAGCAATCAAACAGATTGAAGCAACTATGAGGAGCCTACAATCAAAGAAAAGCCCAGGTCCAGATGGTTTCCCAGGAGAATTTTATAAAACCTTTATAGAAGAACGAATACTCCTCAATCTATTCCATGAAATACAAAGAAACAGGACTCTCCCAAATACATTCTAAGAAGCCAACATCACATTGATACCAAAATCAAATAATGAAAGCTCAAGAAAAGAAAACTACAGACCTATACTGTTGATGAACTTAGATGCAAAACTTCTAAACAAAATACTAGCAACATGCATTCAAAACCACATCACAAAAATCATACATCATGACCAAGTCGGGTTCATCCCAGGGATGCAAGGCTGGTTCAGCATACAAAAAGCAATCCATGTAGTCCACCACATAAACCGAACTAAAGACAAAAAAATCACATGATCATTTCAATAGATGCTGAAAAAGCATTTGACAATATCCAACACCCATTCATGATAAGAACTCTGCAGAGAATTGGAATAGAAGGACCATACTTCAACATCATGAAGGCAATATGCAATAGGCCAACAGCCAACATAATACTGAATGGGGAAAAACTTTGAGAGTTCCCCTTAAAAACAGGAACAAGACAAGTATGTCCGCTGTCACCACTCCTTTTCAATATAGTACTTGAGACTCCAGCCAGAGCAAAAAGGCAAAAGAAGGAAATAAAAGGAGTACAAATAGGAAAAGAGGAACTGAAACTATCTCTATTTGCAGATGACATGATATTATACTAGGAAGATCCAGCAAACTCAACCAAAAGGCTCATAGAACTGATCAACAAATTCAGCAAAGTGTCTGGATACAAAATCAATCTTAAAAAATCAGAAGCTTTTCTGTATGCCAACCATAAATCCACTGAAAAAGAAATCCAGAAGATATTTCCACTCACGATATCCCCAAAAACAATAGAATACTTGGGAATAAACCTAACCAAAAAGATAAAAGACCTCTACAAGGAAAATTTTAAAATATTGAAAAAAGAAATTTAAGAAGATCTTAGAAGATGGAAATATTTCCCATGCTCTTGGGTAGGCAGAATAAATATCATCAAAATAGCCATTCTTCCAAAAGTGTTCTACCGATTCAATGCAATACCCATTAAATTCCCAAAGTCATTCTTCACTGACATAGAAAAATCTGTCCTTAAATTCATTTGGAACAACAAAAAACCCAGAATAGCCAAAGTGTTTCTCAGCAACAAGAATCATGTAGGAGGCATCACCATACCTGCCTTCAAACTATCCTATAGAGCCTTAGTAATAAAAACAGCATGGTATTGGCACAAAAGCAGACACATAGACCAATGGAGCAAATAGAAGATTCAGAAACAAATTCACACACAGCCAATTGATTTTTTTTACAAAGGAGCCAAAAACATACACTGGAAAAAAAGATAGCCTCTTCAACAAATGGCCTTGGCAAAACTGGTTATCCATGTGCAGAAAAATGGAAATAAACCCCACTTTCTCACCTTGCATAAGAGTAATTTCAAGATGAATCAAAGATCTGGAAATTAGACCAGAGACCTTACAGTTACTTTGAAGAGGGCATAGGACCAATACTTCAAAATATAGACATGGGTAAAAACTTCCTCAACAAGAGCCCCAAAGGCACAAGAAACTAAAATGAGGATTAATATGTGTGATTGCACTAAACTGAAGAGCTTCTGTGCAGCAAAGGAAACTATTAAGAACCTCAAAAGAGTGATGATAGAATGGAAGAAGTTATATTCCAGCTACTGCTCTGATAGAGGGCTAAAATCTAGAATATACAGAGAACTCAAAAAACTCACCGCTAAAAACCAAGAAACAATAAAAAAATGGGCTAGTGAACTAAATAGACACTTCACAGAAGAAGAAATACAAATAGCCAATAAATGTATGAAAAAATGTTCAACATCATTAGTTATCAGAGATGCAAATCAAAACTACCCTGAGATTTCACTTAACATCAATTAGAATGGCAATCATTAGAAACACAAACAATAATAAATGCTGGCGAGGATGTGGAGATATAGGAACTCTTATACACTGTTGGTGGGATTGCAAATTAGTGCAACCACTTTGGAAAACACTGTGGAGGATCCTCAGAATGGGAATGAACCTACCATATGTCCCAGCTATACCACTCCTGGGTATCTTCCCAAAAGAATTGTAACCAAACTATCAGAGTAATGCATGCATATCTATGTTTATAGCTGCACAATTCACAATTGTCAAACTATGGAACAAATCAAGATGTCCATCAACAGATGAATGGATTACAAAACTATGGGATATGTACACAATGGAATTCTACTCAGCAGTAAAGATGAACAAAGTTATGCCATTTATAGGGAAATGGATGAAACTGGAGAACATCATGCTAAGTGAGATTAGTCAGTCACAAAACTGAAAGGTTGGATGTTCTCCTTAATATGTGGCACCTAGGGAGAAATTGGGACATAGGAGGGACTTCAGACAAAGGAGGAGAAACCTTAGTGGAGTGAAGAAGGGAACTTAACTGAGGGAGATGGGAGGGGGGAAGAATACTTGAAGAGAGAAACACCTTAATGGACGTGATGTACATACATACACTTATCAAAGCCAATCACTGTGCTGAGCATGGGAAGGAGGGAAAGGGGAAGGAATGGGGTAAGCACTGGGGGAGGGCTCAACACGTGCTAGGTACATGTATGCCTCTATTACCCTACACTTCAACAAGATACCACAAACATAAATAAATAAATGCAATTATGTATAGCAGTGAGAATTGTATGAAGTTTTAAAAATATTTTAATTTTCTAAAATTTTCATTATATAATTATAGATTAAAACATTATAATATCAGCTAACAGGAAAGCTAATAAAGCCTTTCTCCACTTGTTCCCTCAAAATGATGAGCTTAATATTCATTAGGGATATATTAAAGTACTTTGACAATGTTCCAAACAAGTTCTAGATAATTACCTCATTCCTGATCTTGGCCATGCTTCCTTTCAGTAGCTTTCAAGATTTTTTTCACTATCCATAATATTGCTTATGACCCACTAAGTTGGTTTATAATTTGCCATGCGTATGACCCACTCACTGTCTAAAAAATAATGTAGACCATTTCAGTGGGGAAAAAATGAATGTGTTCAAAATAACCTGTCATATTAAATAAACTATGCATATTAGTATGCAGTTTTTTCCTATTGTCATTACCAAGAGAAGAACTTAAAGATCTAAGCTGTAAAATTATTAGTATAGCTCCCAGAATATAAATGGCTCTTAAAAGTTTGCACCATAAAAATATAATGCAAAGGAAAGTCCTCTTACAGTGTCTTTTCCTCAGCTTTCTCTAAGAGGTGGGATACTCATTTGATTAAATGGAATCAAATTAGGTGGATTAACTACCCAGACCCTGTACTAGTCTAAAGGTAAGATTATAGAATTGTGTTATTTTTAAATAATGTGTGTGGGGGGGTACTGGGAATAGACTCCAGGGCCCTTCTACCTCCAGGCTATGCCCCCAGCCCTGTTTTATTTTTTATTTGGGAACATGGTCTTGCTAAGTTGCTGAGAGCCTCACTAAATTGCTGAGGCTGTCTCCTAACCTGAAATTATCCTGTCTCAGTCTCCCAAGTATTGGGATTACAGGCATGTGCCACCACGTGAGAATAAGCCACTGTTTTTGATAAAACTAATCACCTAATAATGTATAATTAAATATTTTTCTGCTTTTCTCACTATTAGATATAAAGGTGGAGAAAATGTTTTGGCAAGGAAAAGTAACATTTCTCTTAAATTTTGTAATGCTTTATTGGGGTGCATTTTAGAAGTATAATAGCTGAAAGAAAATGGATAAGCATTGTCCCATAGCAGTAATGGCATTAATAGAGGGCAGTTTTATTATAGCCTAAACATAGAGTTTTACACATTATGCTTCTAAAATTTTGTTACATTCATAAATGGAAATTGTCTCTCATTTCTTTAATCTGCATGTCTTTCATATCTTTTGAAATTACAGTTTTCATGTGCTGATTAATATTTAGTGTCTTTTCTTACATGAGCAGTCTATTCATGTTTTGCTCCCCCCTTCCTTTTTTTTTACTGTATGTTTCTTAGTTTTAATTAAAATATTTACTTCATTTAAATATTGCTAGTTCTCTGAATTCTTATTTTGAAGTAAGTAAAGTACAGACACATATCAACACATATGTATTTTTAATCAAGTCTAGAATATCATTCATATTCCAAACTTTCAAAGTAGTTATTATCAACCCTTATGACATGCTCAACATTTTACTCTTCTATTTGAATTATGTATTTCATTAAGTATTTTGACATTCCCTAAACATATGCATTTGCTTCATTATTTCCAGTTGTATCTCAATTCAAAATAACATTTATTTTGTGAATATAGAGTTTCAGTCAAAAAACAAACAAACAAAAAACACTTAAAAATTTCTATACTTTTATTTTCTCAGTATTTATTACATGGATATTTTTGTCTTTATTCCCCATGAAAGCAGAGCCTGAGACAAAGACTTGCGTGCAGACAGTTCATTTAGGAAAATCACCCTCACAGAGGAGAAGAGTTAGGTAAAAATGTACAACAAATCACAGTTGCATTGCCAACTTGGTTAACTGAGGCCAAGTCCTCCAGAACCTTCTGAGATGTGAAAAGATTGCACCAAAAATGTGTGTTGAAAGGAAGAAGAGATAAAGTACTCTCCACGCACCCACATTCTCCACTAACTTGTTGAGCCCAGATTCTCATGCCCCTCCCACACAAACACTTCCAGGTTGCATGTGTGTGGGTGCTAAGCCAAATCCCAGAGGCCCCAAGCAACTGCATCACAGAAGCAACATAAAGAGCCTGCATGGCATTATGGTGAGGTGCTGTCGTGGCAGAGGGGGTCAGAGCCAGCATGGCCCTACAGCATAGCTAATATCAGAGGCGAAGCCAGGATGCATGTGTTTTAAAGTCAGGGGTACAATGTGTTTTTTATGTTCACTGGATACCTAATCCTTGAATATTAGAGGAACAAATGTAAAGAGAAAAACAAAAGTAATACATTTTACATATTTTGCACTGTATAGCAAGCTCTACAAGCATTTTTAAGAAACTGTTTTCTATCATAGGAGACCATTTCTATTAGACATATTTCTGAAATGCAAGCTGTTTTTTCATGAAATATTTTGAAACCTTTATCTTCCAAACAAAGGTAGTATAGAACAAACTGCAGACAATTCAAGAGCACAGAATAAGTATCCTTTAACATTGTTTCCCAATGTGTGACACAGTAGGAATGCTTTTGGTATTTTTGTAATGCAGGAATGTTTTACTCAAATAGAGCTGGTTAAAGAAGAAATTTGTTTTGCTATGTGAATATTTGCACGAGAAATATCTGAGGCTATTTTGGACCAATGCACCCACTCTCCTGATCAATATGTAAAATGAATTTGCTTTGGTAGCCAACGATCAAATATTTATTTCCATTCCAGTTTGGTAAAACAGTTTATCTTTGTTTTTGTTTTTACCCAGGGGCATAAAGAAACATAATCTGGCTTCTAATGCCAGGCTGTCCACCAACAGTTTATGGTTGTGTAAGGCAAATATCGGCTACATTTCTGTCCAGCATTTCTTTACCTCTTCCTGAGAAATACAGCCCTGCATTGGGAGCCACTCCACTGCTACTGCCCACCACCAGCTGGCTCTCATATGGTGTCCAGGAAATCAGCTCACAGGCACTCCCAGTCAGTGGTGCAGCCATCACCTGGTCAACAGTTCACTCATTACTTGGTCAGCAGTGTACCCTTTCCCTATCAGCAGTGCACTGATTTCCCTGGTAACTAGTACACCTTCATACCTGGTCACCACTAAATACTCTGTACCCAAGAAAAAAGTCAAACGATCCAGCTGGACCTAAGGAAAGAGTCAATCTTCCTTAGTGCCAATATTCAACAGTGTGAGGTTGGTAGCAGCCCAATTTCAAAGCAGAAACAGAAATCACATCTTTATGTTCACCCATAGATAAGCTAGCCAACACCAATTTGTATTTCTAAACTTCTTTTAGTTAAGATTCTGATTTTGGCAAGGAACAAGATGATACAAAAGGGATTTTTTTAAAAACTTGCTTAAATTTGGGCAAATTCCTTAAAATCTTTGTGGCTTATGCTCTTAATTCATGATTCCCTAAAAAATCATATTTTTAAGGATAAATGAATGTATATACAAGAGCATCATTAGAACAGTGCCAGCTAATAAGTATTCAATGCATACTAGCTATTATTATCAGTTCCTGTGGACTTATATTCTTAATCTCATTTATATTTTTGAGAAATAAATTATATCATTACTACTATTATAATTTTTTAAAGTGCCATTACATAAATGCATGCCATTTAAAGAAGCAATGATAAAATATCCTTTAGTCACATTTTTATATTATGTAAATCATCTTTGATAAATAGATATGGGAGTACTAAAATTATTTAAATAATTACTTAACAAATATTCACTGAAATACAACTTAGAAAATCAATAATTAATTTTAAAAACACTATCTTTTTTGATCTAGAAAATGAAAGGGATATGTTTCACTTTTAAAAAATATGGTGCAAGAAATTTTGCATGAAGGAAATTTGTGTGCAGGTTTTATTAAAGACTTATGAAGTATAAAATGATACATACAAATTGAAGATGGTGCTTTTTTCCATCTATTATGCTGATATTTTACTTTGCAGTAGCCCCCAGAAAAAAAGTTCAAAACAAGATATCCCATAGGTGAGGTTCAAGAAATTTATTTTTCTTCCCCATATCTAAAGAGAATTCAAAGTTCAAACTAATCTTAGTCTTTAAAAAATGCTTTAAAAGAGAAAGCACTAAATGTGATTCCACATTTAACAGCATTGCCTAGAAATACAGAAACCTGACATCCAAGATAAATGAACAACAAATGGAAAAGGCTACAGAAAGGGTCAAATCCATTTGATGTGCAGTTTTAAAGAATGTCGAGCTTACCATTTTTTATTTCTTCAGAGCTATAGACTAAAATCAACTCCTATAAATATTTCTTAATGTGTCAATTAAGTAAAGGAACACAAACTCTTCAGTATACATTATTTACTTAGTAAACATAAAATGTTCCAACATAATTTCTTGTAGAAAATAAAAAAAAATTGATTGCCCTAGACAATTTTTAAAGCTTTTCCTGGAAATAATCAAAGAAAATAGAACATATGACATTTAAAAATATATCTGAGGTAAATCATCCAAGAAAAAGTGACAACAGTGGGGATTTTGTGAATTTTTTTCCTTAAATTGGTTTTATTTTCTTTCTTTCTTTCTTTCTTTCTTTCTTTCTTTCTTTCTTTCTTTTTTTCTTTCTTTCTTTATTTTTGCAGTACTGGGGATTGAACCCAGGAGCATTCTACCTCTGAGCTATACCCCCAGGCCTATTATTTTTATTATTTATTTTGAAACAGGGTCTCACTAAGTTGCAGAGGGCTTCACTAAGTAGCTGAGGCTGGCCACAAACCCAGATACTACTGTCTCAGACTCCCAAGTACTGAGATTACAAGTGTGCACCACCATGCCTGGCTCTTAAATTGATTTTAAAATGAGCCCCCCCACCCTTCCAGATACATGTGCTAGCATGCCTCCTCCCTGCCCTGCACACACACTTTTTCTAATAGGAAATTAAAAAGTTGTGTCATTATTTTTATATTTCATAGGCTAAAACCAATCTGTTGACAAAGATTAAGTAGTTTACATAGTAGTAGAGTTCTTAAAAGAAGTCATTCAGATGGCCAATAGGAATGTGTAAAAATGCTCAAGATCACTAATAATCAGGGACGTGCCAATCAAAATCAGAATAAATTATCACCCCACTCTAGTTAGAATGGTCATTATCAAAAAGTCAAAATAAAAGAAGTGCTGGTGAGGATTCAGAGAAAAGGGAACCCTTGTGCCCTGTTGGTGGGAATGTAAATAACTACAACCATTATGGGAAACAGTATGGAGGTTCCTCAGAACAAAACAAACAAACAAAAACTACCTTGTGATCCAGCAATCCCACTACTGGATATATAGACAAAGGAAGTGAAATCAGTATGCCCAAAAGACATTTGCACTCAAATTTATTACAACACTATTCACAAATAGCCAAGAAACAGAAACAACCTAAGTGCCCACAAACTGAAAATGACTAAGGAGATTGTGGAACATATACACAATCAAATACTATTTAGCCATGAAAAAGAACCCTATCACTTTAAGACAACATGTATGGGACTAATTGAATAGAGATAATTATGTAAGTGAAATAAGACAGGGACAGAAAGATAAGTACCACATAATCTCACCCATATATGGAATCCACAAAAGTGGACCTAATAGAAATTGAGAGTAGAATGGTAGTTAGCAGTTGGGGAAAGTAGGAAAAAAGGAAGGGATGAGGTGAAGGTGATCAATGTGTACCAAATTATTAGATAAAAAAAAATGTTCCTGTGTGTCATTGCATAGTAGGATCACTGTGAATAGCTATGATGTGCTATATATTTCAAAAAGCTAAAAGAAAGGAGTTTGAATATTTTATTTTCAACATAAAGAAATGATACATGCTTGAGGAGAGATATAGGTTTAACATATTTAAACATTATACAATTTACACATGTATTGAAACATCACAGTACCCCATAAAATTGTACTTTTTATGTTTTAGCAGTTAAATGAATTTAAATTAATAATAAAGTAATAATACATAGGGAAAATTATTTAAATGGATGAATAATCCCTATCTATCACCTCCTAGATTTGATTTCTTAGTATTGCGTGTCATTGACACTCCAGAAAAAAAAATGTATGTGTGAATACTTGATTGTTTTGCATGTCTTCCATGAAGGAAGGCTACTAAATGAAATTAATATGAGAGAACCCTTGCCTAAATAAACTTACCTACTCTTGGAAGAGACACAATGCTGTAAAATTGCCAAAATAAAAATCAGTATTTGGTGCAATAAGTACTACAATAAATGTGAATACTTTTAGTTGAACACTCAAATCCAACTATACCACTCCTGGGTATCTCTCCAGAGGAACTGAATATTATAGTAATATATGCATATCCATGTTTATAGCAGCACAATTTATAATAGCCAAATTATGAAACTCACCAAGGTGTCCATCAAGAGATGAATGGATTACAAAATTATGGGATATACACACAATAGAATTCTACTTAGCAATATAAAATTATGTCATTTGAAAGAAAATGGATGGATCTGGAGAACATTATATTAATTGAGATTAGCCAGTCACAGAAAGTGAAGGGTAATATATTTTCTCTCATGTGCAGAAGCTAGGGCATGATTGGGATATAAGAGGGACTTCAGATAATGTAGGAGAAACTCCAGTGGAGTGAGAGAAGTGATCTTGTTGAAGGTGGGGTGCATGGAGAGGGAGAATTAATGAAGGAAGCACTTCCACTGATGAGCATATGTAATACCAATGCCAGTCTCAATATCCTGTGTAGGGAAGGGGGAGAGAATGGGGAGGGAGATGGGGGGAAACTCACCAAGTGTTATGTGCATGTATGTCACTATCACTATGAACTACATTATGATGTGAGATTATAATGCACATATAATGCAAAAAAAAAAGAAAAAATTATGCCTTGCATAATCTGGCAAATTTTGAAAAGATGGAATTTTAGCTTATTTTCACAGTACCTGATTTTATAGGTAAAATGTTTTCAAGCTCACTTATCTATGTATTAAAAAAAAGAATTTAATTCCACTTTTACTTAACACCAAATCTCTTTTTATATTTTTATATTTCAACAAGGAGATATGAAAAATTTAGATAAACTCTGAAATAATGTCTCCCTTTATGTTCCTTCTCTTTCTTTCTCTCTCTCTCTCTCTCTCTCTCTTCTTCCAAAGGACTGTGAACAGTAAAGGCCAATGATGGTCATATAAAAAAGAATTTGAGCCAAAAAAAAGTAAGCAGGAGGTATCATTTAAGAGGTTACTATGATCCCAGGGATAAATGATCTGATTTTGCAAAACTGAAAAAATATGGTGATTCCTTAAGAGAATAAACAAGGCATTAAAAACTCTTTGATTTTAGCTTTGAATATATAAAATCAAAGGCACCATTAACAAGAGAGGAGAGTTGTGATTTCTCCAAGGTTAGAGCCAATAAAGGGTCATGGAAAGTTTTGAGACAAGTGAGCTTGATCTCACGTCCTTTATTGCCCCAACTAACAGCCTGTTTTCAGTGTTCCCCAAGGTCCCATCGCCCCTACTCCCATTTCTCCACACCTAATATATAAAAATATAGGCTTATTGAGAAGACATATCCCTGGATCTCCAGTCCAAACCTGTTGGTGTCTCTAAACCAAATCTTGAAGGCAGCCATTTTGGAAATAAAATGTTAAGTACTTTTTTGTCACTTTGAAACTACTGTGAGAATCAGGCCCAGTAACATTGCCCTGATGGAATACCATCAATCTGGCAATCAGATGAAAAGTGGAAATAATCTACTCCTGGATACAGAAGTGTTGGCTTGTAACCCACCTTGGAAGAAGAAAGTTAAAAAAGGGAGAAAAAGTGTTCTTTCTTAAAAAGAATCTTTTAGGAAAAATAGCTAACCTAAGTAAGCAGCACACTAATTTTGGTTGGTTTTGTTTGGGCCATGTTTTCTCAGCTGAAAAAAAAATATCTGAAGGCTTTGCAATGATAAAACAACAAAGTGCATTGTGAAAAGAACACATTTATTTGAATATTTCAGTAAAGTAAAACTGCAAAGTGGTGCAATGCAAATGTCACACTTGGTAGCTGCTTTTTCTCTGGTGCTGCATCCACTGGGGATGTGCCCTGCTCTGTCTTCTCAAAACCACTCCTTGATGTGCATTTATTTTCCTAGAAGATTGAAAAGCACTGCCCTCCACAATCTTTGCTTCTAAGAAATGTCATTTCTAGTACAGTCTTTGTGAATTCAGATTTGTGATACTGTAAAAATAGAACATTTAGGATTAAGCTCTGCTGGTTTCTACTATTTCCTATTTGCCTATTAGTTTTAGAGCTATTTTAGATGGAACTCAATCTATCAATCTCCTTACTCTAGTCATCTCTCAAATCTTTAGCACCATTTATAAATGGAGAATTAACCTCAACTACCAAATATAGCTCAAACTTGAAAATCAACAGAAAAAAATAGTATAGTCCAAAAGATGGCACAAAGCTCAGGTACTAAAATCTATATATGAATTCAAAGTAAACTATCTTTTATTTTTTATTTAATCTTATTTTAGACATGATTTTTTTGTCTTAATGACTTCTAAGTATTTACTAATCAGTAAACCAACACTAATCCAAATTGATGTTACTTGGAATAATAGCAGGATATAAAATATGTGTGAAAGTTTTCATATATTGCAAGGAAATACTCAGCTAATGTCATTATAATTTATCTGATGTCTCAGCTCATAGTGCATTTGAAACAGAATATAGGAAGGCTTTAAGAATGCTGCAGCCAGGGACCTTGTCAGCAGAAGGAACCAACAGCTGACAATTTGTTGATGAGGAAGGAGACAGAAAACTTGTTGAAAAGACTACAAAAGGAAAAGTAAGGAAAAGTTTAAAAGGGTAATATCAAATTGCTTAGTATTTACCTAAATGTAAAACAAAGCCCTAAGTATTTCTGAATTACACTTTAATCATGGTTGCTTATGGTATTGACTAGATAATTGTGGAAAAATTATATAAAATATATGTTATAGGTTAAGCATCCCTAAACTAAAATCTGAGATTCAAAATGCTCCAAAATCCAAAACTTTTGGGCATGTACATGACACCTAAAGTAGAAAATTCCACACTTGATTACATGTGAAAGACTGTGGTCAAATGGAGACACAGTATAAAAATATTGTATAAAATTATTTTCAGGTTACATAAATAAGGTATATGTGAAACATCATTGACTTTGTGTTTAGACTTGGGTCTCATCCCCAAAATGGATTTCATAGGTATATGCAAGTATTCAAAATCTGAAAAAAATCAGAAATGCAAAACACTTCTTATCATAAGCAATCTAGATAAGAAATGCTCAACCTATATTTGAGATAGCAGTGGAATATGGATTCATGACTGATCTTTCTTAATTTTTCTTCACTTTCTCTCTACTCCTGGCCTAGATACCTGGATCTTATGACTTTGGTTTTGTTTGTCCTTAACACACTCTTTACCTGTGCTTAGGATTCCTCCTAACTCAGCTGATGATTGTCAAAATAGTTCACTGCTTGCAAGAAGAAATATAGCTAACTAAAATGTACCGAGTTGGAATATCTCCTCTTCCAAAAGTGTCAGATAAAGGCCATGTTTTGCAGTAGGAGGCAAAAGACAAGTAAGAGGAATTCATAACTAGTTATGTTTCATTTCTTCCTAATTCTCAAAAGCCAAATCCTACTGACATTAATTAGCTTGATGTGATGTAGATCCCATTAACCCCATATCTGATATATATCAGCAAACTAAACTAGATAGGTAACAAATTGATTAAATATTTAATAAAATGAAATACATTTCAATTTAGCAACTGTTGCAGAGGAAAACATTTTGTTCTGTGTTCAGTCTAATGTCCCAGTTGTGACCCTTCCATTTACAGGATATATATTTGTCCCAGTCAATATTCTCACTGATGTAATACAAAACAACTGACTATACAGCTAAGAGGTAGGAAGATTTATTTGCTCGCACTGTTTGGAGATTTGAGGGTACAGTCCATGTTAGGCCAGTTCTTCATAACTCAGCGCTTGGTGGTGGAAAGAAGAGAGAGGGAGAGTGCTAGGTTCTACTCTAACAACATGGAAGCTGAAAACAGAGGGCAAGCAAGGGAGGAGAGAACCATATAAACCCCAAGGCCACACTCTGAGGGACTCCCTTCTTAGCAACCAAGCCCCATCTCCAGTATTGCTACCTTGTTTCTGTGAGGGCTGGGGGAGATTCTAAATCCAAACCATTACAATATTTTATGCCAACAAAATTGCTCAAAAATTAAAAAATAAGCTCAAATTTGTGAAAATGTCAAGAGAAACAATATCTTTGATCCACCTTATCAGGCTAATTATCTCAATACTGGAATATTCCTTTTGTGGACAAGAATGAAAATGGAATTGGTCATTCATACAACTTTCTTATTCAAACTTCAGGAGATAGTGTGCTATCCCCATTCATTTTTCTCAATGCAGTCTTTTCCAGATATAGAAGTCTATGTTATACTAGATATTTTTCTTCAGGACCTAGAGGAAAGATTGGTAAGGAGTGAGAAGAACAGGATAGAAGCATGACTTTCTTGAGAGTGCATCAAGGTGCCTGAAAACACAGGGTGGTTCATGACAACAGGAGCTCCATGTCAACATGATGCTGTCAAAGGAAAATCTTAGATGAGTCATTTGTTTCTGTTTGTGTGAAGGGAGTACCATAAATAACCAAAATTTGAATCATTGAAAACAATACACACATGCAAAGTCAAATTCAAAATTTTGATTATGGATTCCAAGAGGGCAACTAAGGGAAAACCATGTCGTGATTCTTCTGAGACTCTGATCTCAATTGCCATGAAAGCAGCTTATTGACAAGAGGAGAAAAACAGTGAAAAAATTGAACTAAACAACAAAAAAAAATTGAAATGCAATGGAATCAAAGCCAGAAGGTAGAACAGAGGAGAGTAAGAGCTCCAAGCACTTTACCTTAGGTAACGGCATCGGTGGCAGCAACGGTGGCGCTATCTTGGCTGGACCACGATGGTGGCTGCTGGCATTGTGGCTTCCACAGACCGCTGGCAGGGAAGCCAATGACGTGTTATAGATCCAGCAACTGCAGAGCATCAGCAATGAGGGTGAGCTGTATCTTTCTCCACACATGACAGAGACCTGAACAGTGGCGGCAGCAGTGGTGGCAGCGCCATCTTGGCCAGGTTGTGCCAGTGGCTACTGTCATTGTGGCTTCTACAGGCCACCAACAGGAAAGCCAGCAACCTATTGTACGTCTAGCAACTGCAGAGCATCAGCAACGAAAGTGAGCAGCAACTTGCTCCACACTCAAAAGTTTCAATCGGTGGTGGAGGCATTGGCAGCGGTTCCATCTTAGCCAGGCCCTGCTGGTGGCTACCAGCATTGCAGCTTCTACAGACCACCAACAAAAAGACCAGTGACCTGTTGTAAGTCCAGCAATTGCAGAGCATCAATGGCAAAAGCAAGCGGCGGATTGCTCCCTGCTTGACAGAGACCTGAAGAGCAGCAGCAGTGCATCATCTTTGCCAGGACACACCAGCAGATGCCAGCACTGCAGCTTCCACAGGCTTCAAGCGGAGAGGCCAGCGACCTGTTGTGGGTCCAGCAACTATGAATCATCAATGCTGAAAGTGGGTGATGGCTCGCTCCACACTCAACAGAAACCTGAGTGCCAGGAGGCCTGACCAGAACCTGCAGCAGGGTTGAGCCCAGCCCCTCCACCAGAGATTAGCAGCAGCACTCAATGAGACCATAAGTTAATGAGCTGCCCCAGGGGGAGATCACCCAGCGAGGTCACAGGGACTCGTGTGGCAAGCAATAAATTTGAGGAGTCTGAGACTTTGTGGATCACCCCTGTGGAGGTGGAAGTGGGGTTTGCTGTAAGACACAGCAGAAATGCAGATAAACAGACAGCTCCCGGTGACATTCAGGTGGGACAGACCTACAGCCCACAGGTCGCAGCACCATTGCAGGGTTTCTGTGGATTGCCACAGATCACACAGTCATGGTACCTAGGGAAAATCAGACTAACCCAGCATTTTCTGTGGAAAATACTGTGTTCTGTGTTTGCAGAATTGGGTCAAAGAGACATCTGCTGCTTCTGTCTGTAGGCAAAGAGAGACTCAGGTCCTGAGTCCCATGCTGGCGGCACCCGCCATATGTGTAGATAGAGAGAAACATAGGGACAGACCCAGTGGAGAAAGTGAATATGAATGCTTGTCATGGGAGGGGCACCAGCAGCACTGGGTGCCTGCAGGGCACATACTGTCCAGCTCACACCTCTGAGTCTACTCCCTATTACAGAGGTGACAGGTCCATGGATTTTAACACCTGGAACCCATCTACTTCACCATACAGCAAGTAGAAGTAACCCTAGAGTAACTGCAACCCAGGTACTGACTATCTACAGACAGAACAACAATGGGGGGAAATTAGACATAGATTTCAAAGTCAGTTTTAAAGGATAATAAACATACAACAAAGAGCTGAGAATAGCCATTCAGTAAAGGCTATTCACCTTTAAGGCTCACCTAATAGCAAATATCTACCTCCAGAATAAGATACTATAAAGGGAGAGAGACTAGACATAGGAAACCTATAAAGTGAGAGAGAGAGAGCTAGCAAAAGCAACAAAGATAAAAACTTAAGAAACCTGAAATCATGAGAAGGAAGAATAGCAAAGAAACAATGAGCTCCCACAACTGCACAACATCAGAACCCACCAACACAGAAGTGCAAAGAGTGCCCAAAGGACAATTCAGAATTTTAATAGTAGAAATGATACAGGATTTCAAAAAGAATTCAGAGAGAGCCTGAAAGAATGAAGGATCAAATAAACAAAGAATCTGACACCCTGAAGATGAATCAAAAAGAAGTTCTGAAGGAAGTGAAGGATGCAATAACTGAAATGAAGACATCAATACAAACTATCAACAATGGACTAGACCACATGGAACACAGAATCTCACTCTTAGAAGATAACCTCTCCAAAAATGAATGCATAGTATATAATTTAGAAAAAGCAATTTGACAGCATGAATTGGATATTGTACAGATCTCAGCCCATCTTAACAGAGCAAAACTAAGAATAATAGGCATAGAAGAAGAAATAGAAGCTGAAAACAAAGGAATCAATAATATATTCACAGAAGTAGTATTAGAAAATTTTCCAAATATAGAGAAAGAGGTCTACCCTTAGGTACAGGAAACCACATTTGTGTAGATAGAAACATAGGGACAGACCCAGTGGATAAAGTGAAGATGAACGCTTGTCGTTTCCTGTACCTCAAACAGAAATTAAAACTCAAAATGTTAGGATTAAAACTCATCTCTCAGTAACCACGCTGAATATAACTGGCCTTAACTCACCAATCAAAAGACATAAGGTGGCAAAATGGATTCAAATAACAATCCATCTATATGCTGCCTGGAAGAAACCCACCTTACAAGTAAAGATACAAACTAAAGGTAAAGGGATGGAGCAAGGTAATTCATGCTAATGGAACTGAAAAACAAGCAGGAGTAGCAACTATGATATCAAACAAATTAGACTTCAAACCTAAACTTATCAGAAGAGATAAAGCAGGTCATTTCTTACTGGTAAAAGGAAAAATCCAGCAAGAAGATATAACAATACTAAACATTTATGCCCCAAACATAGATGCAACCACTTTCATAAAAGAAATTCTTCATGACATTAAGTCACGCATAGATCCCAATACAATAATATTGGGAAACTTCAACACTTCTCTCACACCACTAGATCGATCTTCAAGACAAAAGGTCACTAAAGATGTCTCAGACCTAAGGAACACCATAAACCAAATGGACCTCCTAGACACATACAAATATTCCATCCAACTACAGCTGAATTCACATTTTTTTCAGCTGCTTATGGTACCTTCTCTAAAATAAACCATATCCTAGACTACAAAATGAGTACTAGCAAATTCAAAAAATGTGATATAATCCCCTTTGTCTTTTCAGACCATAATAGAATGAAACTAGAAATAAACTACAAGAAGACCCAGAGAAAATTCATAAACACGTGGAGACTGAACACCACGCTGCTGAATGAGGAATAGGTCACAGAAGAAATAAATGGAGAAATTAAGAAATTCCTAGAAACAAACAAAACAGACACAACATATCAAAATCTTTGGGACACTCCGAAGGCAGTATTAAGAGGAAAATTCATAGCACTGAGTGCTCACTTAAGTAGAACAGAAAATCACCAAATAAACAACCTAATGACACACCTCAAAGCCCTTGAAAAACAGGAACAGTATAACCCCAAAGTCAGTAGAAGACAGGAAATCATTAAAGTCAGAGCAGAAATCAATGAAGTAGAGAATAAAAAGAAAATAAAAAAAATCAACAAGACCAAAAGCTGGTTCATCAAAAAAAATAAACAAGATAGATAAACCACTAGCCAACCTAACCAAAAATAGAGAAAGAGAGAGAGAGAGAGAGAGAGAATCAACCCAAATAACTTAAATGAAAAAGGTGATATTAGTACCGACAGTGCAGAAATCAAGGGAATTATCTGAAACTACTTTGAAAAACTATACTCCAACAAAATGGAAAGAAATTGAAGCAGCAATAAGGAGTCTATCATCAAAGAAAAGCTCAGGACCATATGGATTACCAAGTGAATTTTATAAAACCTTTATAGAAGAACTAATCCCAAAACTCCTTAATCTATTCCATGAAATATAAAGAAACAAGATTCTCCCAAATACATTCTATGAAGTGAACATCACATTAATACCAAAACCAAAAAAGACAGCTCAAGAAAAGAAAACTACAGACCTACATCGTTGATGAACTTAGATGCAAAACTTCTAAAAAAGTACTAGCAATGTGCATTCAAAACTACATCAAGAAAATCATACACCATGACCAAGTTGGGTTCATCCCAGGGATGCAAGGCTTGTTCAACATAGGAAACACAATCCATGTACTCCAAAGAACTAAAGACAAAACTAGAACAGAACTAAACAGAACTAAAGACAAAAATTACATGATCATTTCAATAGATGTTGAGAAAACATTTGGCAAAATCCAACACCCATTCATGATAAAAACACTGCAGAGAATCAGAATAGAAGGAACATACCTCAACATCATAAAGGCAATATACAATAGGCCCACAACCAACATCATATTGAATGGGGAAAAACTATGAGAGTTCCCCTTAAAAAAAGGAACATGACAATGATGTTCACTATCACCACTCTTTTTCAATATAGTACTAGAGACTGTAGACAGAGCAATAAGGCAAGAGAATGAAATCAAAGGAGTGAAAATAGGAAAAGAAGAACTGAAACTATCTCTATTTGCAGATGACATGATGCTATACTTAGAAGAACCAACAAACTCCACCAAAAGACTTATAGAACTGATCAAATTCAGCAAAGTGTCTGGATAGAAAATCAGTCTTAAAAAACCAGAAGCTAGCTGGGCGTGGTGGTGCACACTTGTAATCCCAGTACTTTGGGAGGCAGAGACTGGAGGATCCGGGTTTGCGGCCAGCCTCAGCTCTCTCGCTCTCTCTCTCCCTGTCTCTCTCTCTCTCTCTCCTTAGTGAGGCCCTCCGCAACTTCATGAGACCCGGTTTTAAAATAAAGTATAAAAAATAGGGCCGGGGGTGTAGCGTGGAGGTAGAACACGCCTGCGTTCAATCCCCGGTACCACAAAAAAAAAAAAAAGAAGCTTTTCTATGTGCTAAACAGAAATCCACTGAAAAAGAAAACCAGAAAATATTTCTGTTCACAATATCACCCCAAATAATAAAATACTTAGGAATAAACCTAACTATGGAGGTAAAGAACTCTACAAGGAAAATTATAAAACATTGAAAAAAGAGACTGAAGAAGATCTTAGAAGATGGAAAGGTTTCTCATGCTCTTGGATAGGCAGAATAAATATCATCAAAATGGCCATTCTTCCAAAAGTGATCTACAGATTCAATGCAATACCCATTAAATCACCAAGGTCATTCCTGACAGACATAAAAAAATCAGTCCTTAAATTCATTTAGAACAACAAAAAATCCAGAATAGCAAAAGTAGTTCTCAGCAACAAGAACCATGTAGGAGGCATCACAAAACCTGACTTAAAACTATACTACAGAGCCATAGTAATAAAAACAGCATGGTATTGGCACTAAAGTAGACACATAGATGAATGGAGCAGAATAGAAGACTCAGCATCAAATCTGCACACTTACAGCCAACTGATTTTTTACAAAGGAGACAAAACATCCACTGGGAAGAAAAAGATAGCCTCTTCAACAAATGGTGTTGGAAAAACTAATTAACCACATGCAGAAAAATGGAAATAAACCCCACTTTCTCACCCTGCACAATAGTCAATTCAAGATGGATCAGAGACCTGGAAATTAGACCAGAGACCTTTTAGCTACTTGAAGAGGGCATAGGTCCAATTCTTCAACTAATAGACACAGGCAAAAAGTTCCTCAACAAGACCCCAAAGGCACAAGAAGTTAAAAAGAGGATCAATATGTGGGATTGCATTAAACTGAAGAGCTTATGTGCAGCAAAAGATACTATCAAGAAACTCAACAGAGAGCTGACAGAATGGGAGAAGACATTTGCCCACTAGTCCTCTGATAGAGAACTAATTTCTAGAATATACAGAGAACTCAAGAAACTCACCGCTAAAAAAACAAATAACCCAATTAAAAAATTGGCAAGTGAACTAAATAGATATTTCACAAAAGAAATGCAAATGGCCAAATAATGTATGAAAAATTTTCAACATCATTAGCAATCAGAGAGATGCAAATCAAAACTAACCTAAGATTTCACCTAACCCCAATTAGAATGACAATCATTAAAAACACAAACAATAACAAATGCTGGCAAGGAAGTTTTGGTGAAGTAGGAACTCTAATATACTGTTGATGGGATTGCAAATTAGTGCAACCCCCCAGTGTGAAGGATCCTCAGAAGACTGGGAATGAACATTTGACCCAGCTATACCACTTCTAGGTTTCTATCCAAAAGAATGGAAACCAAACTACCAGACTAATAAATGCATATCTCTGTTTATAGCTGCACAATTCACAATTGTCAAACTATGGAACCAGCCAAGATTCCATCAACAGATGAGTGGATTACAAAACTATGGGATATATACACAATGGAATTTTATGCAGCCATAAAGAATAAATGTATGTCATTTGCAGAGAAATGGATGGAATTAGAGAACATTATGCAAAGTGAGATTAGTCAGACACAAAAAATGAAAAGTTGGGTGCTCTCCCTAATATGCAGCAGCTAGGGAGAATGGGGCATAGGAGGGAGTCCAGACAAAGATGGAGAAAACCTTAGATGACTAAAGAAGGTGCCCTAACTGAGGAAGATGGGAGGGGGGAAGAGGGAAACACCCTAATGCACAGGATGTACATATACAAACTTATAAAAGTCAGCTACTATGCTGAGCATGAGAAGGAGAGAAGGGGGAGGAATTGGGGGTGGAAATTGGCGGAGGACTAATTGACCGATGTGTGCATGTATACTTCTACCACCTTGAAACCCATCAAGATATATGATTACAATGCACCAATAAATAAATAAATAAATAAATAAATAAATAAATAAAAATTTGTATTAGATATATTTCTGCTGACCCATCTTCTTCCATGATAGAAATAACAATTTAGAGAGAAACTATTTATTTGTAATGGATCTTTCTTTAGTTTAAAATATTTAGCTATATGGTATCATCCTCTGTCTATAATTTGGGGATAATAATCACAAGGAATCTTTTGTACATAACCTGGACTCTCACCCTGCAGAAACTCTGAAACATCAAGTTGTTTCTTATTTCCTGCTGAGGGCCTGGATAGCACACATCATTTCTTCTCTTAATAATTTCTGTGCTATTGTGCTTATAAGTGTCTTGTCTTATTCAATTCAGGCTTATAAAACAAAATATCATCAGTTGGATGAATTATAATCAGAAGAAATTTATTTCTAACAGTTCTGGATGCTGGCAAGTTCACGATAAGGCAGATTTGGGTCTGATTAGAGCGCACTAATCCCACTCACAGGAACCCTACCCTCCTGACTTAATCATCCCCTTAAGCTCCACCTCCTACTACCCTCACCTTAGAGGTTAGGATTTCAACCTATGAATTTTGGAGAGATATAAACATTCAGACAACAGCTGCTTCTATACCTGGTGTTCTTAACCAACAGCTGCTGACTTCATGACCATTTCTAGAGCAATTGATGCTACCTTGCCACCCAACTGGATACTTTTGATGATTTCCTGCTTTCAGAGCCAAGGTGCTATTCCACGGGGGTTAGTAGAGGTCTCCCAAGCCTAATGAACTAGAATTATTTTGCTCTTAGTGCCATGGGAGAAGGGTTGATTCCTCAACTCAGGATTGGCACTCATGGCTTACATGATGGACAACAATTTCAGCACATGTCAGTCAGAAACATAGAGATTTATTTAGGGAAGTAAGAAATACACAATCAGTGGAGAATGTGGGCCACCCTAAAAAGAAGAGAGGTGCCTTTGGGAGTTCATGACTCTTTTAAAGGAAACATGGTGAAGGATGGGTATGGGAAGGTATGTGAGGATGACCTCAGCCCAGTGGTCAGAAGGAGTTTTCTGGTGGTTTGGTCATCTTCAGGGTTCTCAGACTGCTTCTATCCTACATCATTAGGATGGCCTGGGATTATTCCCCTTTATTAAGACTTTCTAGTTAAAAACATGGAAACAACTTCCCTATGGATGTGTAAAACATTTGAAAGGCAGCATTACATTTCTAGCACAAAGTAACTTTTGTTTGATTGGTTAGGAATTAATGCCCTATGATAGAGCTCAAACAAATTTCTTCAGTAAGAAAACCTTAATTTAAATTTTGAGTAATACTTTCTCTGTTTAATTATTCAGTCCCAGAGTACAGAAGCCTGCTGGTCTTCTTTGAAGTATGTATAAAATTTTAGCATTTTTCTTCCTGCAAAAAAAAGACAATATCACATGCATGTTTATCAGAAATGTTTCATCACATTTGTTTAGTAATTTAAGTCCATTTCCATTGTGGTATATAACTCAATTTGTTCTGGTCACAGGTAATTAATTGGTAAAGAAGGAGGCAAGAATAGAGGCTATTTTACGGCTGTTAAGGCTGAAGTACTCAGTTTTAATTTGCCCAATATCTAGTGTTATTATTATTTGCCTAATTAGGAAATGTTTTAGTGGTCAGGTTCAGTTCACAAAGTTTTAAGAGTGTGAGAGTGGCTTCCAAAATTTAGGCCCCACATTACCAGTGGAATGGAGTCTGCCAACAGCCCCCATCTATCAGACTCAGCCTGCCCCTTGTTATTTTGCCATGGCTGTCATGGTGAAAGATGAACTTTCTTGTGCTTGGTCTGTTAATATAAATGAGCTCTATTTCATGTTGAGATGTCTTGATTGAGAATTCTTGAGATGACTCAGGTCAATTTTCTGAGTGGTTACAACTAATTTAGAACTTACAAGTGAATATAAATAGTTTAAGCTGATCGTTTTAATATGACATACTTTACTCTCGGGTTGCATTTGATTTGCTGCCCTGAAACCAATTATTTAGGTTTTTTAATGTCTTTCTGAAGACCTCACAAAGTCCCAACTAACCAAAGTATACATTTCCCTCCTAGTTATCGATGTTTTTGAGATACACTGAATTGCAATGTGTAGTGATGATCCCTTAGGTACCCCACTGGCAAATTCTTTGTGTCCTGAGAATTGTCTAATTATTACTTTTCTTTGTTTCCTATTTTTAATCAGACTTTAACTTCTCTCCCTATGATTTCCTTGGTTTTATTAATGGAAATACATGAAAAACTAAATCATAATCCTCCTTTGTAAGTTTAGATAAATTAAAACTTTTTAGCAAGAGCTTGTTTCAAAATTCAAAAACTTCTAAAAACTGGGGAGTTGGAGTATATCTCAAAGGTAAAATGTCCCTGAATTCAATCGCAGTACCAAAAAATAATGATAAATAAATAAAAAATAAATTGTTTCTTCATATGTAATTTGTCTTTTATATTGTTTTTTCCTTGTCAAAAATCTAACACATATTACATTTTTAAATTCTCAAAATAGACTATAGACCTAGCAATTCTCTTATTTATTCCTATTAACATTACCTCTATATAATTTAAAAGATATTTTAATGTCTTTTAAAATCTGATTTTAAAAGTCAAATGTGGAGGCACACCTCTGTAATCCCAATACTTTGGAGCCTGAGACAGGAGGATCTCAGGTTCCAGGACAGCTTAGCAAATAGCAAGACTCTCAGTAATCTAGTGAGATTCTGGTTCAAAACAAAAAAATAAAATAGGGCTGGGGGTGTAGACAGAAGGTTCAATTCCCAGTATCAGCCTCCCTCAAAGATTTTATAATTATATTTCTAACTTATTATTATTTTATTATAAAATATATTAATTATATTGGTTTTCATCAAAGAAAAATATACTGGATAAGTTAGGGAAAAAAAGATTTTATTCAAGAGTATTGCAACAATAAAGAGAGATTGAGCTCCATGGCCTTGAAACAAAAGGTGGGGAAGTTTTTAAGCTGGGGAGAACCAGTAGAAAAGTACTAGAGGATATGGTAGAAGGCTGGTCAATGAGATAATGACATCTGTGTTTGCTAGTTGGCACTTATTGAAGTTAGGCTCCCACCCTCAGTAGACACTAGATAGGGGCCCTGTCTTTCTTGGTAATTTCATTTAAAAGAGATGTCTCTCAGATTCTAGAAAAAGATATAGCTAATTGTGGCAAAAATTGGAAGAAAAGTTACATCTCAAAGAGTCAAAGAATTTATAATCCCAAATTTTTTAAAGTAAATCCACTGACAAAAGGAGGCCAGAGTTCCAAAAAGAGGCTAATCTAAAGTTTAGTCAAGTTGAGAGCGATATTAAACCCATCTCAGCCAGTTCCAATAATTACTAACAAAAAAACATGAGATTTATTCAATAATGCCAATATTTCTCAAAATACCTCAATATTTTTCAATTAATATTTCAGGATCAAACAAAATATCTGAGTATATTTTTAAAATAGTTAAGTTTATTAATGAAAAAAATCTAATAATGAAGCTGAGCCCATATGTAAGTATTAAAATTTTCTGAAATTTCTTTACACTCCAACATATGAAAGTGAGAAAATATGATTCATTTGCATTTAAATATAAGGTCCATAAATTAAATGATCGACAAGGATAATGAATTAATTTGTGTCCTTTTTATAAATGTGACATCTTTAAATCTTGATTGTTTATCATGGCTCTTGATAAAGTAAGATTCTCCACCTATCTGTCTGCAGTGTCAAGATATATGAAGGGGCCCAGATTTTAACTCATTACGAAAGCTAAGGAGTTAGCCTACTATAGTTTCATGAATGCTAGAGGAAGAAAAGACTCCAGGATCAGAGACACAGAACTTTATTACTCACAGTGTAGTAGGCAGCATGGGCAGCATGGACATCTTATTCTCATCAATTCTCTTGACTTTCAAGTTTCATGGGGTGGTGTGGGGGAGGCCCAGTTGGGCATTTCATACAGTTTGTTTATATCATAGCTGGAAAACTTTGAGCTTAGGGAATCCCCTCTTGTAAGGAAAATGCTGGCAAATCTGTGTCCCTAAAAGAGACATTTTCTTTATTTTCCTAGTCGGGGAACAAATCTCTCTTCCACTGTGGAGGGAGATGCTATCTTTATCTTGCAAGGTTGTTTATGAGACAAATATCCTTGACAAGATATTCTAACAGCAAAAGCTAATATGGCATATAGAAACATAAGGCAAAATTGTCTCCTAACATGCACAGTTGGTATTTTTTAACGTAGACATTTTGGCATCATGTCATATTGTACATCTAATAATTTGTTTTTAAATCTTTTTTTAATTTTAATATATGTATGTAAGACAGGCATAGTGGCACATGTGTATAATACCAGTACTTGGTAGGGTGAGACAGGAGGATTGTAGCTTCAAGGACAACCACAGCAGCATAGCGGGACTCTCAGCAACCTAGGGAGACCCTGTTTAAAAACAAAAAAAAAAAATAGAAAAAGGACTGTGGATGTAGCTAGGAGGTAGGATGCCTCTGGGTTCAATCCCCAGTACCAACTACACACACACACACACACACACACAAACACCAAATTGAATCTACATAAATTCTTCAAATATCATTAAAATCTACATTGCAGACTTGCTAATTAGCATATGAGGTGTTGAAATGATTTTTCATTGGTAAAACTGAAACAAATTCCTTTGGAAATTATGGACAGCTTCCTGATAATTGTTTTTCTGCATCTTATGTTTCCTCATACTCAGAGTAGGCTGCTCTCTGACATGAGTGGAACCTGAGCACCTACGACAGACATGTTTCTGATTAACACAGCCTAAACCTAACCTACATGTATAAACCTAACCTACAGGTATATATCCTGCCCGTTCCACTTCTATTATGAAAGCTTTCCACACACACCTCAAAGTCCCCCAAAGATGGAGATTTCACACACACACACACACACACACACACACACACACACAAATGGTTTCTCTATCTTCCTCCAACCTGGCTTTAAATAAATCTGTTTTCCTTTCCAGCCAACCTGACATCCAAATTTTGTGGACCATGATGAGTGGTAAAGATTCCAGCATGCCCTGAAAGTTAACATTTTCAGAGCAGAATTCTAAGTGAGCAACGTTTTTATTATGGATTTTTATTACTTAATCAGGGAGGATTCTGTAAACTCAAATGACTTACTGAAAGTTTGATTAGGCCTTTCATCTCTAGGTGTCCCCTGGAGAGTGAGTCTTTAAAATAAGCTTCTTTCTCGAGTGTAGATAGAAAGCAATGACTTTACTGAGCCTAGAATTACTGGTCATGTAACTGTTTTTTTCTTATTTTTTAATGCATCTACAATTGCCAGAATCTGGTCCAAACCTCGACTGCATTCTATTATACCACCTGACTACAGAGTTGGAGAGGAGGAGGTAGGCTGATTACCTCCACCTCTGATCACCTGAGTCTAGTGACATTTATCTAGAGAACCTGCTACATGTTGTATGACTACACTGGTTTAGGTCAGTTTATGCCCTCAGTGGTATGCTGGGAAATGATTAACACCTGGTTTATGAGAGGGAGGGGAACTTGGCATCTTGTCAAGTTCTGTGTTGTAAATGTTCTCACTGTGTCCTGTATGAAGCGACTAAAGTGACACCACTGATCAGGGATTTGGGAAGATTTGTGCATAATTGCCTTTTGAGGGCCAGTAAAAGCTGGCTCTAGCACTTTACTGTTTAATGTTACAATTTTTTTTCTCAGAAGCCAATTATAAAGAGTGAAATGTTCATTTTGGGGGAAGACTAAATTCTTGCCTATTTGAGAGAAATCAGTAACTTAACTAAGCCCTAAAGACATAAAGTTAAACTGCAATTTAATTAAAACATAACATTTTTACTCTAAGCTTTCATCAGGAAATTTGAGAAGAATTCCTAGTTTGTCCATGATGTTTTCTTATTTCATTTGTTCATTTTAATAGTGAAAATGAACAAATATCTGGTTTTAATAAGAAAATATCAAAAATGAATGAGTAAATTGTTGCAATAGGTATACATCTTCCAATTTAATAAATAACAATTTTCCTGGATATGGGCTGGGAATGTAGCTCAGAAATAACATGCTTAACTAGTGTGCAGAATACCTTTGTTTCCATCCCCAGTACTACATACACACACATACACACACACACACACACACACACACACACACACACACACGAAGTTCCTGGATTAGAAGCATGAACTTTTAGTAGAAAAAGTAGAGACTCTGCAACTGTTTAAGTACTGTAAGTCAATTCACTGAAATAAATTAACCCCCCCCTTCTTACTTTGGAATCTCTGTGTGTCTGCTGCAGGCAGCAGTACAAAGTGGTTGATAGCTACAGTCTGATATACAGACTGACACTTTCTGCAGTAGCAGTCAAGAGTGAGTTATTTCAATCTGTGCTAGTGCAGCTAGAAAATTTACCTTCACACGCCTGGAATTCCATTTCAGGCTGTCATGATACAC
Source organism: Glis glis (assembly GCA_004027185.1). Classification (NCBI taxonomy): domain Eukaryota; kingdom Metazoa; phylum Chordata; class Mammalia; order Rodentia; family Gliridae; genus Glis; species Glis glis. The sequence continues at coordinate 2,434 of PVJS01014924.1, read as the reverse complement.
TACACTGCGCTTGCTTCTTCACGAGCCAGAGCATCAGTGCAAAGTGGTGGCTGAAATTTCTAAACTCTCAAACATGGTTGCTAAAGACTAATATAAAAGGAAAAAACCTAAAAAAATTAGTAGCCTCTTAGGGGAATAGAAATACCAAAATGAATTTAAGGGTACAAAAATAAAATGCTTAAATATCAGTAAAGAGTCTCTGTTTTATTTGTAATTACTTCTGAGCTTCATCAAATGCCTGAAAATACTAAAGAATGGTTGAAATTATTCCATTCCTTATATTTCATAACTTATATAAAGATAATACAGCAAAAAGTTTATCTGTAACTATATAGGATAAAGTAAAAATAATATTGTCATTTGGTTAATTATTTAACTTAAAATTATGATTTGGATTTTTCATTACAGAGAATATTTTTTGCTTAAAATTGATGTCTTTAGGTGGCTTTTAAGGAGTTAGGAATTTGGTAGGCAGTGAGGGAATAGGACTCCCAGGAGGTAAGGGTTAAGAAAAACAAAATCTAGACCCCCATCCCCCCAAGAAGGAAGGTGGTTTCATGTTGTTCATCAGACCTGAATATGAACAATTAATGTATGAAGGAGTGGAGCCAAGATGTCAGGAACCAAGGATCTATGTGCACCAACCGTAGACTCATGAACTGTTGCTACATATAGACCAGGCAATAAACATGCAGAACAAAAAGTCACATGACTTCAGAAAATTAAAGGCCAGAGATGACAGATTAAGTCAAGAAAAAGAAAATGAAAAATGGGGACTTTCTTCATTGATTAATGTTTACACAAAGGGGCTTTAAACATATATAAAGCCCTATGCTCAGCACCAATATTGGCTACCCACTCAGGACCTGTCCCCTCTGTAGGAGCTTTAACCCTGTTACTCTCTTTGGTGGATTGAGTGGACTTTGGGGAAAGGTGGTATGCAATTGATAGTGCTTGGTCAGAGCTACACTCGGATAGTGGCAGAAGGTCCCATCTGTTGGACTCTGGAGTCTGCCAAGGACCCTAGGAGTGATTTGCCTTTCTGTTTGCTTGCTCCTTTAAAATAAACAATAAGAGCAACAAAAAAAATTCTAATGACCAGAATTTGTCGAAAGAGATATAGATTTCACTTGTCAGTAGGTGGGATCTGATGATGATTATTTTTTATATTTTTTCAACTGGTCATCAGGGTGTATTTGGATTGAAACATACTTATTATTCTGTACTGATACATTAGTAAGACAGTAATGAAAAAGTAAAAGCAAAAGGGTCAGGACAAATATTTTAAAATATGGACCTTAAATTCTATTGACCTTTAATTTGGGTAGTACTGTTATTATTGGGGTCATATTTATTACTATGGATTAGTTTTATAATTATTTTTATATATTTTACCTGTAGACATAAGTACCATTGTAGAAAAGACAGAGTTTTTCTTAATATTAATGACAATCTATGGAACTAAGAAGTAAAACAAAATGTATCATTTTTATCTACTAAAATTATTTATCTACAATGATCTATTTTCTTCATTTTTAGGGATTAAAATTTGTTGTCTTTCATTCATTGTTTTAATTTAGATATTAATAATGAATAAAAAAGAATGTTTTCAACAAAAAATTCATAGATGGATTTACTATTCACAGTGTGGTAGTTTCCAAATTGGATAAGGAAATTGTAAATATTTTCCTAATAAAGGAAATTATATTTTGATATCACATATAGAATAGAAACATGAGACTAAACCAGAATTTCTTAACAGTGATACTCTTGACATTTTAAGCCAGAAATTCTGTATTGTGGCAGAGGTGGTTGGGAGGGGGCTGCTTGGTACATTGTAGGATGTTTTAATAGTATCCCTGGACTCTACCTAATTAATACCTTTTTTCTCCCAAATGAGATGACATTGCAGAATGGCTTTTCCCAAACTGTACTGAGTCATTGCTACAGAGGAGGCATTATGTTAGCATTTTCACATGGATTATCTCACTTAAATTCAATAAATGACTCTTGGAGATAGGTATGGTCATCACCTTCACTGCCTTCCAGGAAAGGAACTGAAGCTTGGAGAGGTTAGGTTGCTTGTCCACAGTTGCATATATAGCAAGCAGGGCTGATGAGTAAGACAGGTCCATGAAGGGTTAACTACCTCTTTCCTTTAAAGTCATCTGTTGGTTTTCCATGGTAGTAAGACTTTCTTGGATTTCTTTTTTGACACTAACATTACTCTACTTTCTTAAATGTTTTAGACATCACTAATTTTTCTATTGAGTCTAAATTGTAGTCTGTCACCCAGCAAGCAAAGTGAAAATTTTTAAAATTAAATTCTTTATTTAAAAGTATTGTTACTTACATTTCTGAGTAAATTTAAGAAAGACAGTTACTTAGCAATGCTAAAGTTCAACCAGTTTTTCCTTTTTTTTTTTTTTTTGCG
>PVJS01014923.1:0-39658 GCA_004027185.1 Glis glis | reverse complement strand
GGGGGGAAGGAAACAAAGACGGCGAGGGAGGGGGAAGGGGGAGGGGGCCTCTGCCTTTGAAACGCCGAGCGATCAGATGCAAAATCCTTCAGCGTCTGAAACCATCGCGGCCGCCGCCGCCGCCGCCGCCGCCGCCGCCGGGTGGGAGCCGCGGGGAGCGCCTAGTGGCGCGGTCTGCCGGGCATGGTGGCCGGCTCCGCGCTCGCCGGCTTGCCGGGTCCAGGGGCTCTGGAAGCGAGGCGCGCTCTCCGACTCCGAGACTTTGCCGGGTTGCCACAGACGGTGGGGAGTCAAAAATAATAATAATAAAAAGGAGGGGGGAAAAAAGGAAAAGGGAAAATGGTGCTAAAGTCACCGAGTCCCACCTACTGGGCAGAATTAAAACGGACACACCTGCAAAACACACTCACACACACCCGCACATACACACACCCAGAGCTGGAGGAAGGAGGAGGAGGAAGATGCAGTCGGAGCTGCAGCAGCCGCCGAGAATGGCTCGCCGCGCGCCTGCAGAAATGTACAAGTGCTCCGAGCCTTACGAAACGCACGGGTTATCCGAGCGTCTTCCTCGGCTCCCTCCCTCCCTCCTCCCTCCCTCGTCGCGGCCTCCTCCCCCTGCCCCCCGCCCGGCTGGGAGCGGCAGCAGAGCGGAATCTCCCCCTCCCTTCCTCCCCTCCCCGCACCCCTCTCTCTCCCCGCCCGTCCTCTCCCTCCTCCTTCCCCACCCACCCACCCACTCGCCGGCTCGCGGCTCTCGCCGGCACCGCCACCCGCAGCCGCGCGGCTGCCCGCCCGCCCGCTCCACGCTCCGCGGCCCCGCGCCCGTACGCCGCAGCCCGGGGAAAGCCGAGACGGAAGGGAAAAAGTTGCAGTTGGGATTGCGAGGGTCGGCGCCGGGGAGGGAGAGTTGGCGAGCTGGCTGCGCGACACGAAAGGCGCTCTCCTTTCCACTTTTTGGCCCTCGTGCTGCCCGGTTTTTGCTGCAATCTCTACCGCGGGAGGAAGTGAAATGTATGCGGCCGAGGTGACCGGGGAGCGCACCCGAGCTTGGGTGGGGGGCGCAGACTCGCGGACGGTGACGGCCCCCCGGAGCGCACAGGCACCCCGAAGAGACACCCGGAGCTGGGGACCGGGGCCGCAGACGCGCGGATCTAGATCGGAATGACTCGTTTCCGTAATTGAGAGTCCGGGGAGCTGGGCTCGGCTGGGAGTGGACTGCGGGGTATGGCACGCTTGGTGCCCCCGCGCCCTCTGCGCCTTCTCGGCGGTGGGTTTTGGGTTCGGCCTTGGGCAAGCAGGGAGCGGAGAAGGAAGGGGTAAGCGCCGAAGGGGCTGCGCTGGAGAGCTGAGGTGGCCGGGGCGAGCCGTGCATGCGGGAGAAACGGCCGGGAAATTGAGATGCAAGGGGCATTTTTTTCTTCTTCTTCAAGCACCACACCAGCACCGTCAGAGGCCGGCTTCTCGGGCTCAGCTGTGGGTGCGCTGAGCGGGCTGCCGGGTGAGGGGGCGGGCGGGCTGCTTGCTCCGGATTCGGGGGGCTCAGAACCTCCCTCCTATCCTCCCACGCAAGCACCCCTTCCTGGTAGGGGCGCAAAACAGGTGCAGCGTTGGATGCGAGCTCAGCTCCTGTCGGGCAGGATGGGGAAAGGGGTCCCCGCTTTTTTACCTCGATTGGGATTTTTTTAATAAAATAAAACGTAAAGATGTCAACTGTGAGCCGATCGCTGAGAAAGCCAGATCGTTCGCTGTCGGAGAGGAGAAGAAAGGGTTAGGGGAGTCCGAGCAGCAGACACACTACAGCATTCACACGCAGAAGAAAGCAGGGCTCTCCTCTCCGGGCTTGGGAAGAGGGCAGGCGGCGAGGAAGCAAAAGACATTGAATTCAACTGCATCCAGTATCTGAAAGGATGCTCCCCCGCCCCCCTGTGGATTCCGATGCAGGTCATGCAACTTGCAATCAAAATGGGGGAAGGGGTATGCGGGTGCCACCAGTCTCCCCCAGGCTTAATCACACACAGGCCTGATGTCTCGGAGTGGCACTAACGCTGGGCGAAAACTTGGAATGAAAAAGAAAAGAAAGAACATGCCTATAAAAGGCAGCTTTCCCGACTTCCCTTCACAGTCCGCCTTCCCTTGGCCTCAGCGAGACTTTTACCCCCTGTCACCATTATGGCCTTGTCCCCAGAATGGCAATCTGCCCTCCCGCCAGCAGGAGGGGACAGAGTGGAGACAGCCTTAGACTCTCAAACAGTTCCCGCTGGCCCCAGGCCAGTCCCCAGTGTCCTTGTCCACTGGGAATCTCCCTGCCACTTCAAGTGCCATCCTGTGACTGGCTCTTAAATATCTGGAGAGGCAGGGAAACTGAGGTGCGCTCAAACACTCAAGCGTGGCCTCTCTTGGGAGGTGGCAGGTGGTAGCAGAGAAACATGGAGCCTTTCTCAGACCACTCCAGGGGAGGCTCAATATCACCAGCGTGCCAAGTGGATTAATACAGCATCGGTCATTCTCCAGCCTGGAGCAGAAATGGGTGTGTCTAAAAGATGCTTGGCCCCTTTTATTTATTTTATTTTATTTTATGTTTTAGAAAAGAGAGATGATTTTTTTTAATATCTTCAGCAGAGAAGGGTAGGGATACATAAGATGGGATTAAAACAAAGAAGAAATAAAAAAGAAAAACTCCACCTTTGGAGTTGGTAAAAATTCAAGCCCTATTGGAATAAGAAGTCTTTCATGGTGAATGGGATTAAGATGGGATGCTGTGGTTATGCTGGAGCTCTGGGCCTGCGCAGGAAGTGGCAGCCTAAAAGGGGGGAAGGCCCTTGTGGAAGCAGATGTTGCACTGCAAGTGGGGAGACCACAGGCAGATCACCTAAGCCTTCTGGGCCTCAGCCTTTACATCTGTGAAATGGCCAGACTGAGCCAGTTCCCTGTGGCCGTGGGTACCACCTCCCCTAGAAGCTTGTTACAAACACATCCTCTTAGGCCCCACCAAAGATCGACTGAACGAAAATATCCACTTTTAACCAGCTCCCCCACTGACTCGCAAGTACATCATAGCTCCCAAAGTCCCTTACCGTTTGAATATTCTGCTTCTGCGTGGACTTGGGCTGAAGGGACCATGGAAAAAGAAGAGAGATTGGGGTTGGGGTCCTCAGAATATTATTCAATTAAGGTAAAATAAACTAGTTATTTCAGCTGCAAAGGTCTTGTCAAAAACAGCGCTGCCCGTGGACAGCCATGCTTTGCTGGTTCTTAACCTCAGAAGTAGGGCAGGTGTAGCCGGGCGTGGCGGCACACGCTTGTAATCCCAGTACTTGGGAGGCTGAGACAGGAGGATCACAGGTTCACAGCCAGCCTCAGCTACATAGTGAGGCTACAACTTAGTGAGACCCTATTTTAAAATAAAGAATAAAAAATAGGGCTGGGGGTGTAGCTCAGAGGTAGAATGCCCCTGGGTTCAAGCCCTAGTTCTGCAAAGAAAAAAAAAAGAAGTAGGACAAGTTTGGATGAGGAGGCAGGAGAAAGTCTCCAGGGCAGACACCCTCCTCTCAGTCAACAGGAGTCCAGAGCATTTCGGGTGCCTTATCTTCTTGCTAAGAATGCCCTGGTTGACAAGGAAAGAAGGCCTGTCACATCATCTCCATTCCCAGTGTGCGGCCATCACTGGGTCTTAGAGAGATCCTGTCCCAGCTCAGCATCCAGCCTCTCAGGGGATAATCCCCACCCCCATCCCATCTCCTTTGCTGCCAGCTGGAGTCTTATAAATGAGGAAACTCACCAGTGTCCCCCCTGCTGATCAAGAAGCAGCAAGAATGGACAAAGTTTTTCTAAACAGAAAGTAAAGCTCTAGAAACCCTTTACAGCCACGCAGATGCCGTCTGGTACCAAGGGTTAGGAGAAAATGGGAATGGTCCCAAGATTCCAATGTGGTCTCCCAGGATAGGCCAGACTGGGGGCTGCCTATCAGAGCACAGTGGTCCAGTGTTCCAATACCTAGAGAAATAGAGTACATGACTCTTTCTTAAAGGGAATGTTCCAGGTGTGTGAGCACCTGAGATCTCTACTTGACTGTTTATGTGGGATTCCCAGCAGCCAAAATTCCCTGTCACCTAGGAAAGGAGGAAGGGAGTGGAAATTCAGGAGGCACACAGTTACAACACGCTGAGCCCCGGGAACCTCCATCTCCCGGGGCCTCTGCCCACTGCAGACTTGTTACCTATCTGCCTTTCTGATCTGGCCACATCCCCTTTTCCAATGGACCCACACCTCTGGATCAGTGTCCACATTTCTGGGGTGCAGGCTGGACCCCAGACATTGTGGATTCATCCACCATGGCCTACTCTTAAGGTATCAACCTGAATCCAGGAGCTATGCTGCATAGCTTTCTAGTTGAACAGAAATAGGACCTGCTGCCCTAAGTGTGACCTGGGAAGGGTGCTGTGGTACTGGATGGTGACCCCGGGGGAGCATCAGGGAAGACTTGCTGTTCTAAAGAGCCATCTGGAGCTGGGAGGCCTGGGCTCCTTCTAGAGGAAGAAACCTGTGACCTGAGTGGCCCATGCTCCCGATGTGAGGGAAAGAAACCTGGTTGGAGGCCAAGGATGCACGAGGCTCTTCAGAAGCTCGGGGGCCAAGGGGAGCATTTTGGTTATACATAGAAGGTGAAAAGTCACCTGTGGGGGGTAGGAGGATAGTCAAGCACCAAGGTGGTCCTAGAAAGCAGGAAAATCCAACCACAGGAGGCCCCATCTCAGGACCCCAGTTCAAGTCCCAAGATCTTAGACAAACTCTCTGGGTTGGAACAGACACCCCCATACACCCCAAGTGCAACCCGATCAATGCAGAAACTCCCTCAGCAGCATCCCCAGTGCTGCCTATCCCTCTGGAACACCATGGCAGGAAGCTCACTACCACCAAAGGCCTCCCACTCTCTTCTTAAACCCCTTTATTCCTTGGACAGCCTTCATTTTGAAATAAAGAAGCCAGCTCCCTGGAGTTCCCACCCTTGATACCCCACAGAAAAGTGTAGTCTCTTTTCTACCAGCCCATCAGGAGGCTGACTGCCCATCTCCCTTCTCTTCTCTGAGCAAGATACCTCCCATTCCTTCCCTATACTTCAAAGGCACAGCTTTCTGATCCTCCCCAGCTAAGATCATTGGGAATGCATTGGTTATACCAACGGCCTGTTTAAAGGGTGACTCCAAATCCCACAGGCTTCCAGGCTCCAGCCTTGGGGGCCCAGGGAATAGGCAACTATAATGGGACAAAATGTGGTAGCATGTAACTGACCCACTAAGTTGAATTTGCCACCCACTAGCGCCTAAACCCAGAAAAGGCAATTAATTCTCTGGACCTCAGTTTCCCCTTCTGCAGAATCGAGGTTCGACAGTATGTGACTCACAAGGCAGTCATGAGATAATGAAGTTAAGCACTTTGAACAGGGCCTGCCATACAAGAAGTGTCCCATGGTAACTTCTTCATTCCCCTTTTGCGATTCCCAGAGGACCTTACTGCTCCACCTGACAGCCCGTGTTCACCCAACAGCCAAACACATCCCCAAGCCCACCCCACACGTGGCAAGCTCCAGAGCCCTGCAGGTGCTCGGGACTCCGCTCCTAGACCAGAGCATCCGGCAAGTCCAGGCCCCTGGGGAAGAGAGCACATGGCGCAGGCTGGGTGCATCTCCTGTTGAGAAGCAGTGCCTCGGCTCCTTGGTCCATTGTGGAATCTTTCACCTGCGTGTTGCAGTGGAGGAGGGGGTGTTGGCTTTGGTCCCCAACATAGGGGTGGCCCCTGCTGAGTCACCATAGGCTGCGAGCCCTTGCGCTGGGCTGGGAATTTAGTGTGGCCAGGTCCCATGTGGACAGCAGGACCAGAAGGTTCCTGCTACCAGTGCGTCCTGGGGGAGGCCCTGTCAGAGCGGTGCCAGGTTCCTTCTGCAAAGAGCAGAGACCAGGAAGAGGGCAGCAGGTGAATATGGCTGCCCACTGCCAGCAGAGCCAGGGAGGAGGCCACTCCCCCTCCATGGGCCCACTTCCCAGGAATGAAATCAGGAGTCAGGAAGCGTGCTTCTGGGAAGCCAGAAAGCTGAGTTGCACCCTTGGGCTGTCAGAAGGCTGGACAGGGCCACTGACAGGGCCTGGGGGTAACGGGGAGGCCAGAGGCCTGCACCCCACCCCTGGGGTGCACCCACACCCACTCTCCTGGTGGACACAGCCTCACCTGCCTTCCCAGACCGGCCCTCCCTCGGTAACACCTCCCTCTGCACGATATCCTGCCATTCACCTATTCGCTGATCAGAGGGCAGCTGGGGATATGGGCCTTCTCTTGGCAGATGAAGGGACTGAGATCAACAACGTGGGGCAGAGAGGTCTGGGTGCCTTCCCGATTCCCAAGGGAATGCTCTCCTGTTGCCAAGCTTTAAAATGTAAGTTTCCAGGCCGGGCATGGTGGCGCACGCTTGTAATCCCAGTACTTTGGGAGGCAGAGACCAGAGGATCTGGGTTCGCGGCCAGCCTCAGCTCTCTCTCTGTCTCTGTTTCTCTCTCTCTACTTAGTGAGGCCCTCCGCAACTTCGTGAGACCCGGTTTCAAAGTAAAGTATAAAAAATAGGGCCGGGGGTGTAGCGTGGAGGTAGAACGCCCCTGGGTTCAATCCCCGGTACCGCAAAAAAAAAAAAATAAAAATAAAAATAAAAATAAAAATAAAAAATAAAATGTAAGTTTCCTAAGGACAAGGGCCTCGCTAGTTTATCTCCGGATTTGCCAGCCCCTTAAATGGTACTGAGGACATGAATGACTGCCCCAGCACCCCACACTTCTGTGCCACTCCACACACCTGTCAGTAAGGGCATGGGTTCATGCACTCCTGGCCTGGGGGCACCAAGAGGGGCAGGAGCTGCCGTGTGGTCACTATGTTCTCCCCAGGGCCCACCCTGGTGCTGGCCCAGGAATGAACATCATACTTTTTTTTGGGGGGGGGTGATGTTATTTGATGAACACTTCAGCTGCCTGAAATCTCATACGAGTCCACACAGAAAGTTTGGGATTGAAAAAAGTGGGGTGCTTCGAGCTGACCTCTTCATCTGTGCCCCCTTGATGCTAGAGACAGGGCCGACATCAAAGGGCTTCAGGATGCAGAAAAATGAGTAGCTCTGTTCTCAGCTAGAGTCAGGAGAAGGTTGGGAACAGCAGCTTCCAGCACAATGCCCAACTCCCTGGGCCCTTGCCAGGCTTCCCCCACTGAGCCTGGGGCAGAGCCCAGGCCCAGCAGCCCTGCTGTGATGGCCTCTGCCCTGCAGAAAGCCAGAGCTTCCTTCTAGGCCACATCCTCCTCCAGCGTTCTCCATCTCCCAGGGCCCCCGCCTACACCCCATTGTCCTTCTCAGCCAGTCCTGCCCACTCCTGCTCAGCTCCCAGGCTCTGCTTCTGCCACCTCCCACAGCTGCCCTTCTTCCACCTGCTCTTCACCAAAGCAGCCATCGTCACACCTTCCCCTGCCCAGGCCCTGAGCCTCTGGCTCAGACTATAGGTTGGCTTCAGACCCAGCTAATTCACGCATTTACCATCAAAACCATAGTGGGCTGGGGCACCTTGGGCATGCTAATCCACTTCTCTGATCCGCTGCTCTCTCCTCTGTAATGTGGGCTGCTGATGGTCACAAGGATCAGAGAAGACACATGAAAACACCCTGTGGACACTAAACACTACGCAAATGACAGCCAGCAGTTCCTGCTAACCAGGCAATGGACCCCGGGACCTTTGCACACTCTTACCCATGACCAACCTACATTTATCAACCACCAGATGATCTCAGTTGAGGCAAGTCAAGAAAATAGCTTCAGTTCACACCGTGCATTACCCTTCTCTCTTCCAAGAGGCAGCAAAAGCATGAGTTCAGCCCCAGGCAAATCAGGTTCAAACCCCAGCTCCAGCAGCTACTAGCTGGTGACCTGGGCATGTCATTGAGCCTCGCTGAGCCTCATCCTCAGCAAGAAAAATGCTTCGCACCTGAGAAAAATGTTTTGGGATGTGGTTCATGGATATTTCCCTTGCAATGTAGTTTGTGCATAACGTACCTAGCTCGGCGCTTGACACAGAGTGGTCCTCCCTTCCCTTCTTATTCTGTCTACTATTCTTCTTTAGGCGGTCCACTCTCTATCAGATGGTTCAGCCTCCATGTTCCATGCTCACAAACGGCACCCTCCATCCCTTGCCACATCCCATGCTGGCTTCTGTTTCTTTAAACAGAACAGAACTCCAGCAGCTCAAGGACTCCACAGGTGATGCCCCAAGGTGCTCAGGCCCAGAAAGAAAGAGAAAGATACTTGCCAGCATATCTGGGACTCAAAGCAAGAAATCACCAAATCTCCAATTTACTCTTGGTTCTGATGATCACACACACACATTTAAGTAGGTATCGCAAGCAAATGGAAAATCAAAAAAATTAATCTTATTTGCTGAGACACTAGTGTGGGAATTGGAGGGGGGGGACGTGATGTTGGGGGAAGGGGCATGGGAAGCCTGGCTTGCCTTTGGAACTAGGAGACAGCTCCCTCCCACAGACTTTCTGCTGCGTCCTCCACCCCCTCCCCAGCCCACAGCACCAGCTGCACTGCCTGGGAACCGAGGGAACAAAAAGCCCAGCTCAGGGAGTTCCGGGATGGGGGTGGGACAGGGAGTGAAGGTGGTAGTCAGGGAAGGTGCGAACCAGCCCTGGAGAGCTCCGACCAGAGCCCAGGCCAGATGTCCAGAGTTATGGGGTAAATGAGTGGTGTGGAGAGATGGGGAGGGCTCCAGAGACCTGGCCTGAAAGCATTCTGGATGGCACCCATGGGTTCATCCAACCAGTAGACACCAAATGAGCCTTAAAAGTTGGGGACACATGGTGTTCCCCTTGGATGCCCTCTTCCTAGTGTCAAGTTCAAGAACCACCTTCAGGATTTAAAAAAAGCAAGCCCAGGAGCCCAACGCTATGGATAGCTGCCTGTGGCATTTTCCCAGTGTACCTGTGCCCCATGACAGACACCTTCCCAGTATTCCCAGTGACAAGCTCTACATGTCCTTTGCCTGGCCCCTGCTGGACAGAACAGGGAGGTGATGTCCAAAGCACCTGTTGGAGGGGCTGAGCCTCTTCCATGCAGAGCTCATGGGTGCCCCAAGGCTCAGCGCTCTTCTGTGTTTAGGTATAGCAGGACCATCCAGAGGCTGCATCCGCATACTAGAGACTGGACCACAACAAGCCATCCAATGAGCCCAGGGTTCCAGAGATGAAGACAGGCAGGATGGTGGTGACGGTGACCACGGTGTCATCACAACCACAAAGCAGTGACTGTTTCCTGTGTGTGGCGTTTTTCTATACTCCTTAAGTGCATAATTCCATAAAATCTTCACAAAACACCCTGTTTCACAAACGAGAAAACAGATTCAGAGAGGTTAAATCATTTGTCCAGGGTCACCCAGCTGGTGTGCTGTATGAAGCCGGTTTTAAACCCAGGTCTTCCTGAACACTGCAAGGAGCCACTTCTTACCTTAAACTGCCCCCTAGTGAGGCAGCAGGGAAAGGAGAGGCCCCCTCACTTCGGTGGGGGACCTTTGCCTCCCCAGGGCAAGGGTGTTTATGGTTGTAGGGGAAGAGAAGGAGGGAGGGGAGACCCAATTGTGAGCATTGTGATCCCCGAGCTCAGCCAGGCCTAGTAGGGGCTTCAGCAGGGAGCATGGGGGCTGTCTGGAGGCGGGTTTCCCTAACGCCCCACCCACCCCTTCCCAGAGGCTATCAGTGGCCCAGCTTTCTCCCTGAATACAGTAGGGATCCTAGAGGTAGCCCTGGCACAGCGGCCACACTGAATGTCCTACCCAAGCATCTGTAATAAACAAATCAATAATGAAGAGAGGCTGCACATTAGCCTTTGAACAGGTTCCAGAGAGTTTATTTTTGATCTTCTGTGAGGTAAACAAGTGTGCCTGGAAGCCTGGGGGAGGCTGTGGACAGTGACAGAGAGGGGGGAGTAGAAGGGTGAGGGGAGTGGGGCTGCCACCTGTGAACCTCCAGCCATGGAGGAGTCCGCAGGGGCCGGCAGCTCAGGTGAGCACGGGGAGCGGTGGGTGGACTGCGTGCGTGCGTGCGTGGACGGGCACTCACGGGCCGGTTTGCACTTATGGGTGTGGACAGTGGGGGTGGGGGCAGAGGCTGCCGGGTGCACGTGAGCAGTTGTGTGTGGTGAAGGCAACTCCTGGGGCTGGGGGCAAAAGAAGTTGCTTAATGAAGGCTGTTGTAGGGGGGGGGGGCGGGTCTTCATTCCCTCGTGCCAGATTGCATGAGAAGCTACTGTTTAATCTGTTTGCTCTCTGATATAGGGACTGCAGAATAGAACATTTTAAATATCAGCCCTGCTCCCCAACTCCCACTTTTCTCTTTCCTCTCGCCCTGCAGTCATTGGCTGGCCAAGGAAGCCAGTTCACAATCCTTTCGACTTCCAAACCCATGGGAAATTTCCAGTCCTGGGACTCAAGGAAGAAAGAAAGTATTAAACCTTTCTATGAGGTCAGTTCATTATGCACTCTGCCTCTCCACACACATACCAAAAATAACAGCAAGAATAATACGGCAGATTTCATAATTATACAATAATAACATTTGAAAAGACCTTAGAGATTAACCAATTACACATTTCTCCCTTTTTTTTCAACCAGAAACCCCAAGGGCAAAAGAGGACGAACAGATGGGGGGGCGGGGGCCACAGAAAGGCATGAAACTTCTTTTTTTTTTTTGCCACACCGGGGATTGAACGCAGGGGCATTCTACCTCCGCGCTATGCCCCCGGCCCTATTTTTTATACTTTATTTTTGAAACCGGGTCTCATAAAGTTGCGGAGGGCCTCACTAAGGAGACAGAGAGAGAGAGAGAGAGAGAGAGAGAGAGAGAGAGAGAGACAGGGAGGGAGAGCACTGAGGCTGGCCGCAAACCCGGATCCTCCGGTCTCTGCCTCCCAAAGTACTGGGATTACAAGCGTGCGCCACCACGCCCGGCTATGAAACTTCTTTGAAGGTTCACGTTTTAGTTTTTAAATTGATGCAAGTGTTCCAGCCTACTGCATAATATGTCCACATATGTTTTGACATAAATTAATGTTTTAAAAATCTCTTCATGGAGTAAAATAGGTGGTCCTGGAAGATATAAGTCATATCTGTGATCCCCGGTGACTTTGAAGAACACTGTGTCATTGTCACAAAACCCTCCATGGAAATTTACCAATTTAAGCACATATTCAGTCAAACCCTTCCTTCCCCTTCCATGCCATTCTATATGTAGAAAATTTGGGCCCAGGATGACTAATTTATGTCCCCAATGCCACATGGCTAGTTAGGACCAGAGCCAAAGACAGATTCTACTCCAAGGTAACCCTTCTACCCATTCAAAAAAAAAAAAAAAAGCACATAATAGACTCAGGCTACAGCTCCCAGAACTTCAAGTCCCAGTATGTTGGTCCCTCCTGAACTGCATACTTCTCCCCAAATGGAAAGCTAACCTTTTAGCACAGCCGCATTGTATGACAGATTTCAGATTTTTATGACATCATCTCTAAGCATCTCTCTCCGCGGAATACAAAAATTCTCCAACACAACCTCACCCAGGTCTTACAAGAATTCCCCAGAATTCAGCAGAGTGCAGCAATTTAGGATGTTTATTGAATTCCTTTTTATCCTGCTCTTTTCCAAAATATATTTGCAGGTGCCTATGATGACCTCTCCACTGTACAGATGGGAATAACGTGGGAGTGGGATTTCCCCGAGATCATGTGACAAACTTTGGCCAGTGAAATGCATGGAATCCCAGGTCATACTGTACTATCTAAAGGAGGTCAGAGTTTGCACATCTGGCCTAGCTGAAGGACGATTCCAGCTTCTGCTCCCAGGAAGAGCTACCTTCCCTAACTTGTCCGAACCATGAGAGAGCGTGCCTGGGCTGGCCTGGGCTGGCCTGGGGTTGAGGTGGGGCTGGGGTTGACCAGCGAAGGCCCTGGGTGCCTCCTACTGAGCTCAGGAGTGCAGGCTTGGAAAGTGTCTAAAAATACCAAGCCTGTTTCTTGCAGGGGGCTGATTCAGCTGACCTTTCCTAAGGAGGACCAATTTGCTGACTCTGTGCCGGGGATCAGTGGGAAAAAAAAAAAGCCTCTTGTTTCTCTCCAGATGACTCTTGGGCTGAACCAAGGCAGGATGGGAATATCTTCTCAGTCCCAGCATCCCTCACCTGAGATGGATCTATGAGGATAAAAAGGAAGCCCCCAGCAGCCCAGAGCATCAACCACACCAGGGACTAGGCAGGAGGCATCAAAAAGTCAGCTTTGGTCTGGGTGTCAAGTCGCTCCGGGTCTGCCAGCTCAGCTGAGGACGGCAGCAGACCATCATCTGTGACACAGAAGGAGAGGTTCGTTGTAACTGCAGACCTGAGGGGGCTGCAGCCTGCTCCATCCACTCATTTGTTTATTTTCACTCATTCGTTCGTTTGTTTGCTGGGCACCTGTTCTGTGAATGTGGGATCCTACCCCAGCTGCCTCAGGATTAGGGTGCTGTTAACTAAATCTGGTCATGCTAGGGCTCATTTTTCTCATTGGTAAAATGACCAGGTTTAAGTAGAGGGATTTCAAAAAATCTTCCCCTCTGGGACACCTAAGTCAGCTGAGTCCCGGCTGCAGCCGGGACCCTCTGGCCCCCATCCTGAGGTTATGTGGTACCGTTCATCATTGTCATTGACTCTCTGAGAGCTAGATTTGTTTCTAGCACCTTCCCATCCCCTGGGAGGAGACAGACAAAGGGACAACCACCCTATTGGGGTCTCTTTGCCCTAGGCTGCTGGAGAAAGACCCTCCCTCTTTCATTCCTGGCCCTAGCAAGCGTAGGTCTCACCCTGGCAGCCTAGCACTCCAGGGAGAAGGATCCAATCCCCACCTGTGTGAGAGCTCATGGTTCTGACCCAGGGCTGATGTGGGCCAGGAAGGACAAGGATGGTCACATGTAGGAACTGCAGTATATGCTGGCTTTTTCTCACTGGACCCCCGAGGCCTGAACTGACCCCCTGGGCCCCAGCCCATCATCTTCCCTGGCTTTAGGGAGACCATATTTTGCAGACAGGCCTGGAGCCTGGCTGGGGCAGGACAGCTGTCCGCCTGAGGATGGAAATGAATGCTGACAGCTCCTGATTTATGCCCTTGTTATCCTGTAAGGGAGACAGAGAGGCGATTTAAAAGGCCAACAGCATCGTGGGAAGCCCAGCAAGGAGCCTCATATCACCAGGAGCTGCCCTCGGTCTCCCCAGACAAAGCTACCTGCCTCCTGAAAAGGCCAGAGATCCTCCTCCCATCCCCTGCTGAAAGGGAAAGGAGCCAGCTTCAGGGCCAGCAGGCACCCGGCAGCTCCTGCTCCCATGCGGTGAGGTCGCTCCCATTACCCATCTGTTGCAGGTGAAGAACCAGACATCTAAAGAGGTTAACTTACTTGCTTGAGGTTATATATGGGGAGGACAGGAGCAAACTCTTGTCTGTCTGAACTCCAAACCACCTCTGAAGCAGCCAGGGGGCAGTGGGGTCTGGTGGATGGATGGGGACCAGGGAAGAGGCTCTGCTGTCTGTATTAAAGGCAGATAGAAGGAGGGGCGAGGCCAGGGAAGAGGGGAGAGGGTCAGCCTGGAGAGAGAAAAGTACAGGAAGGAAGAAGGAGGGTGCAAGGGAATTAGGAGACTTGTCTGCTTCAGGTAGAAGATGCCAGGGTGAACTTTCTGCTTGGTGGCTCTGGAGAAAGGGATTCAGTCGCAAGGAGAGAACAGGCCAACTCCAGTCCAGGCCCTGGCCTCGGGCTCAGCGGCTCCCAGCCTGGAAGCTGAAGGAAGCCAGTGGCCAGAGCCTCCCCAGGGCTGGACGGAGCCTCCCTCCTCCAGGTGTGGAGAGGAAGGACATGGCTGCTCTGGAGGGGGGAAGCTGTTTCAGCTCCTTGTTAAGGAAAAAATAGGAAAAGACAGCAAGAAGTGGAAGTCATGAGGGGGACTGACATTTTGTCCAAAGATGGCTATGTTTGCCGGCTCTTTCCTGCTTTCAAATCCACAGGACTCCATTCCAAGCGCCATCCCCCACTTTCAGAATCCAGAATTACCTCCCTTACAGCCCTCTCTGCCATCAGACTACTCCTGATGCCAGCACCTGGGCTTCAGCCCTCTGTGAGCCAACCTTTCCCCATGCTCACCTGTCTCTGTGCTTGTGCTCCACAGTCTCCACCTGTGCCCACCTTAGAAAGCCCCCAAGTTCTCCTACCAGCCTCCCCGCCTCCTGTGAGGTCAGAGGTTGCCAACTCAGCATCTGCTACAGCATCAACGAGAGCCTTCCCGGGCTCAGAGGTGGCCATGCAGATTTCTGCCTGCCTCCTAATCTCTAGATTGCTTGAAGCTGAGGCTATGCATTGCACAGAGCTCAGTTGCTAGCAGGTGATCCATCAATGTGTGCATCTAACATACACTGAATTAAACTAGGAAACTAAATCAGAAAATAACGGGTCCTATTCTGTCCCCTCCATCCCAGCAGAATCTTTCTTTGAGTTCCAGGGACAAAATTTGCAAACTGAGCAGAGTGGCCTTTGGACAGAGTTTTCAGTTGAAGGCGAGTGTGACTGAGTTCACAGTCTGTCTCAGTGTGAACCTGGAGTTTGTGCTTCTACAGAAAGTCATTCTTTAAGTGGGCCAGAGGGGCCACAGCACTGTGGGAGCCCACTCACAGTCATTGGGAAAGCGGTCTCACGTTCCTGTGGAGCCTTTGGGCAACTTGAAAGGAAGTTAAAACTTCTGAGAACTGAA
The DNA here is from genome assembly GCA_004027185.1 of Glis glis. Lineage (NCBI taxonomy): Eukaryota > Metazoa > Chordata > Mammalia > Rodentia > Gliridae > Glis > Glis glis. The sequence continues at coordinate 24,820 of PVJS01014923.1, read as the reverse complement.
CCAGTAACCATGCAATTCCCTTGCTCCAGGGAATGTCATTGGACATTGACATTAAGAAACTACTGAGCCCAATGTCAACTCACCATCCTAGGAGAACAGGGTGTTTGCAAGAACATGACCCAGGCATCTAGAGACCACATGAGCACCAGCATTTCCAGGGACCACGGGAAGTGAAGGTTCATGTGTCCCCATAGGCTCAGCCTGAGCATGCAGATCTTCCTGATCTGTCCAACAATGAACAGCCAAGGAGCCCCAGCTCCCAGCATGGATGGACAGAGGGGAAGTGCCAGGTTAATTTCAAGGGGGGAGTGAACAGGTATCAAATGAGAAAGGAAAGAGCAAGCCCGTACATACCAAGTGAGATGAGAAAGGACCTACGCTGCCAAGCTCTGGGACTGGTGGGGATTCTGAAGGGTGCTGAGATGAAGGAAAAGACTCTCTGTCCTTAGTATCTGCCCCAACCTGTCCTTCAGCCAATCTTTGGCTTAGAGCAAACTGCAGGTGGTAGAGAAAGAGGGAGATGGATGGGGACACCATCGAAGGTAACCAGCATGTCCTATTTTACCCAGGACTTTCCATATTTTAGCATTCAAAATCCACATCCCAGGAACTCCTCCAATCCAGGGCAAACTGGAAAGATCAACACCCTAAGTTTAGCAAGAAGATGTTGGGCCAGGATCCAACAACCCCTCGTTGGAGGAGCCTCACCCTGAAGCATGGGAGGTGTGGAGGGAGCTTCTGGAGATGGCCCATGGAAAGGACATCTGCCACTGCCCTTTAAGTGCCCCCGATGAGGCTGAGGGAGGGCATTTCACTTGCCCAGGATCACACAGCTAGCATCTGAAGCCTGACTCCTTGCTGGGAAGGGGGAGGGAGGGAAGTAGGAGAAGCCTCTCTGTCTGAGCTGTTCCCCCTCCGGGAGCCATGAGCACAAGAGCTCCGCCACTGGCCCTTGTCCTCACCCACAGACCCAAGGGAATTCAGCTCAATTAGCAGGCCTGGGCCAGCAGGCGAGGCGGAGCCAAGAGGCCACTGACCCTAACAGCTAAGTGGCCCCACAGAAACCCTGGGTGCAGAGGGATGAAGAGATACTCGCTCTTGGTCTCTGAGGCCCAGAGGGAACATGGGGGCTTCGAACTCAATCCCCATCCTGGGTTTGCAAGCCTCGGGGGAGCTCACCGCCTCCAGACAGGACCTGTCTGCTCAACAGGTCATCTCAAAGCACGCAGGATCACTCCAGCCATTTTCTCCAGGATAACAAGCTCCGTTTCCTTCAATGGTTTCTCATGCGAGTTGCTTTTGAATCTCCCCCTTGTCCTGTTTACTCCCCTCGGTGTTTGTTTCAGCACATTGTGTCATTTAAAAGACAGCACTGGCCCTGGGAGATAGCAATAAAGATGGGAAAGAGACAAAGGGAGAAGGAACAGGGGTGAGGGTTTCAACATGAGCTGGTGTTAAATAAATTCCATAAAACATCCCTGGAACAGAATGGAACATTCCAAGAGTAGCTGACCAGAGCAGATCAGAGCTCAGATCTTCATTCTAAACTCTTTCCCAAGATTTTTATTTTATTTTATTTTATTTCATTGATATTGGGAGCTGGGCATGGTGGCACACACCTATAATCCCAGTACTTGGGAGGCTGAGACAGAAGGTTCGCAGGTTCTAAGCCAGCCTCAGCAATTTAGCGAAAGTCTCAGCAACTTAGCGAGACCCTGTTTCCAAATAAAAAATGAAATAGGGCTGGGAGTGTAACTCAGAGGTAGAATGTCCCTGGGTTCAATCCCTAGCAAAACACACACACACACACACACACACACACACACACACACACACACACTTGGTATTGGGAATTGAGTCCTGGGCATTCTGTCTCCAAGCTACACTCCCAACCTTTTTATTTTTTATTTTGAAACAGAGTCTCATTAAGTTGCTGAGCCTGGCCTGGAACCTGCAATCCTCCTGTCTCAGCCTCCTAAGTACTGTGATTACAGGCGTGTGCCACCACACCCAGCCCAAGGCTAATTTATTTTTGTGGCACTCTCATTCATTGATGACTCATATCAACAGGCACTAAAATCTTCACATGGGCAACTCTGAAGCCAGGCCTCCCCCATCCAGTCGGCTTTGGGGCAGAACTTTACTTTTATTCTTGTTAAACCATGCCTTGCTGGTTCATCCCTCCATTCTGGTCCAGATGTGTGGGGATCCCACAAATTACCCACCCACTTCATGTCAGCTACAAGTCTTGTTGCCCTGTTTCATACAAGTCTTCGATAAAATTACACACTCTGCGGAGTTTGAGTCTTAGACAAAAAAGTTCCCACCCCAGTCCCTTCAAGCTCGCTCACTTCCCTTCCTACATATATTCCCCTTCCTCCACACACTGGCTATGTGCGCTGAGCTCACGGGCCCAGGGCCTGCCCAACAGAGTTCCCTTTCCATTTTCTGAGTATCCAACCCTGGAAGCCCCAACCATTTTCCCAAGCTCTATACACCTGGGAAGCTAAACCCAAAGTCCCAGAGCTCCGGTGCCCAGGATTCATGTCATTCCTCTTCTTTGTGGATGTGAGGAGATTTCTTTGTAGATAAAAAGAGATTTCTTAGCTTAGAAAGATGTATCTGGTACATGGTGGGCATGACAGGGATGCTCATCAAACGAAGGAAACTCACATTCAACATGTATGTGCGAAGGTCTGAGCTAAGTCTTGGCTTCAAGGTCCATCTTTCCCACTGGGCGACTCCTAAAATCCCTGTACTCTTAAAGATCTCCAGGGGGAATAGCTATACATTCTCTTTGCAGTCAGTAGGAAATCCTGAGTTCGTCCATCCATTGAGTCATCCATTCGCTCTGTTACTCACTCATTCCTTGAGCGAATACTATGTGCCAGGCCTTGGGTAGGCACTGAGGATACAGAAATGGTTATAAAATGACCTCCAAGAGCCGACTCAGTCTACTGATAGGGGGGGGGGGCATGAAACAATTCATTTCTGTCATGTGTACCGTGCCCCCAGTAGGGTGAAATACAGCTGTGTTGAGTGCCCAGGGAAGTGAGAATCTGTCCCTACTCGAAGGAGGTAATATTTGAGCAAAGACAGAAAAGTGCCTGTAACCCAATTGTTCCAATCTCCTTGGGAGGAAAAGGTTTTCAACCCATTCCCAATTCCCAGAGAGGCACCTATCTGTCAGGATCCCAAGGCTTAGTGACGAGAAATAATTGAGTTCTCCTAGCCTCTCTGGTATCATGAATCAGCCCTCTGTCCTCGCTGTCTTGCATCCCACCCAACTGAGAGTTTTGCAGCAGGCAGAGCCCTTTCCGGTGCGCATGGCTGCACTTGTTCCAAGGCCCCAGCTGGGCCTCAGCTTGCATCTAGCACCACCTACCGGTCGCAAGGGGAAAAGCAGAGGCTGAGCTGCTACCTCTTCCCTAGGGCTCTGAAAGTCCTAGTCTGACTTGATCATCCCCCTGGACCTTTGTCTCCCTACCCAACGGCAAAAGGCAAACGTCAAAGGTGACAAGAACATGCTAAAGGAAACAAGAGGCCACAGTTTGAACAGTCAGACCTAGGGACAGAGCCTGTGCCCAGGGGTTTAAGAGAGACAAGACAGAGAGCATAGCAGGACCGGTGCTGGGGAGGGAGGCAAAAGGAAAGGCAAGCAGAGTGAATGGGGGTCAGAGCCAGCGGTGGAGACACGGGAAATGCTGGAGGGCTATATGGAGTCTTGCTGGGAAGGACCCTGGGTCCCAGGAAGGGTCACATTTAGCCACTGCAGGCCAGGTGCTGAGGCTGTCCTCTGCCTACATGATGGCTCTTCCTGTGCCCAGGGGCTTCTGGATGTCTTCCCCTGGCTCTTAGGCCTCAGCGAGCCTGCACTGGCTCACGGTTCTCCCAGGACTGCACTTGGAGTCAGGAAGCACCCATCTCGGTGCCCTGCTCGGCTCTGTCTCTTCCTGGCTGGAGGACAGCAGTGAAGATTGGAAAGAGACAAAGGGAGAAGGAACAGGGGTGAAGGTTTCAACACAAGATGATGTTAAATGAACCCCATATAAAGTTCCCTAGGCAAGATTAAATCTCAATGAAGCACCCCTCAGTTTCAAGTCGCTGGCTCAGGAATGTCTGCTTAGAAGAGAGCTTCCTGGGCATGCGCAGAAGCTGGCTTCCAAAGGGGCCCACAGAGGACCATGCGGAGCTTCAGGTAAAACATCAGGCTTTGGGATCGGGCAGAGCAGCTGCTGACTTTCTCCAAGATCCTTAACTTCTCTGAGCCTTGGGCTTCTCCTCTAAAAAAAAATATTGATGCCACCTCCTAGGAGTGGTAAAGAGAAAGCACACAAGCCCCTCAGCACCGTACCTGCAAGATAAGGGCAATAAATACTGGTTAGAAAAAAAGAGGGGGGATAAGACCTTAGCCACTTCGTCACTGAAAGCTTTGCATCTCGCTTGGAATTCTAAGGCACGCTTGGCAGCCTCCCCCAGGCAGCGCTCAGTCTCCTGTGGGTGAAGGAGGAAAGGCGGGGGTGGGGCCTATTCTCACTCAGGGAAGATTGCTGGGGGGGATGACTGTGTGCCTCACCCACTAGGGAAGGCGCTCAGTCAGTGAAAGGAAAAAGCCAGCACCCCTCTCTGCCACATTCATTATTCAGAACTTCCCACAGCCTGATGCCTGCTTTGGGTGGGTGTGAAAGGCACCAGCCAAGCACACCCACCTTCCCTGCCTGAGATGTGGCCAGCAAAGCCAGAGCACAGACCCGAAGATGGGTCAGGACCGTTTTCCAGAACTCTGGTTCCCCAAAGATGCAGGTGATAGGGGTGAGTGGCTGGCATCCAAAGAGGAGCTGGATTCCCCAAGGAGCTGGCTCTGGATCAGTGCTTCCCAGACTCGCTGTGCATGAAAAACAGAGGGAGGGTGGGTTCGCACAGGCACAGGTTGCCAGGCCCCACCCCCTGAGATTCTGATCCAGAAAGTCTGGAACAAGGCCGCAGACCCTACATCTCTAACCAATTCCCAGGCACTGTGGCTGTTCTTGATGCTGCTCTGGGACTATATAAATTTAAGTCGATCGAAGTTCAATTCAATTTCAATTTGAAATACAGTTGCTCAGTGGTACCAGCCAGGGTCACAGTCACTACGTGTGGCTAGTGGCTACCATATTGGATTGTGCAGATGAAGGACAGTGCCCTCTTCAGGGATGTTCTCTCCGAAAGCGCTGCTCTAGGAAGTCTATCCAGAGAGATGGGCACATGGAGGGAGATGAGGACTGGGAGGGAAAGGGGGGTACAAAGCTAAAGCCCCAGGAGGCTGAGGCTTCCTAGGAACTTGAAGAGCAAATGGGGGGAAGACTGGGTCCTCGCAGCTCTCCAGAAGGTCCAGGGTGTGGTGTTAAATAGCAAGGGGCAGCCCCAGCCCCTCACTGGCCATGATGAGGCACCGCAGGCACACAGAGGAGGGTATTTTTAAAAGCCAGCCTGGGGGAGTCTGTGGAGTCGAGGCATAAGCTGGAATCGGCAGGATGGATGAGTGGAGGACCAGACCTCCAGTATTTTTTGCTCAGCCGTAATGGGCTCGCCCACGGGCCTGCAAGGATCCCTGTCACTCAGGATGTGGGCAAGTGGTTGGGTTGCGTTGTGCGGGGCAGGGCAGCCGGGAAGGACGCATCTGTGCCAGGGAAGGAGCCTGAATAATGCGTCTCCTCCTCCTCCGAGAAGCATACATCAGAGTAGTGAACAGATGGCCCAGCAAAAGGGGTTAAGTAAAGAGAGCGCTGTGAGGAGTCTTGTCACTTGAGTTGGAGCGGAGAGGCAGGAGGAACAGACTTTTGGTGGGTCCGAAATAGCAAGCGCCAGGCAGGAGCAAACGCCGCCTTCCCTGCCCCCTCCTGCCCCACACACAGCCTCCGCTGCTGGTCCTTTCCCAGGGACACACAGGGGCTCAGCCAATGGCCTTCCAAGGGAGGAGAGCAGGGTGCCTGTGGGTTCTGCCCAGTGTGTCTGTGTGGCGCACAGAAAACCGCTCCATCCTTGACACAAAGGGATCAAGGAGGAAGCAGGGCGCCCAGCCTGCAGCTACCTGCTCTCAGGTGTCGAGGGGCTCGGAGCTTTGTCCCAAAGGTTCCTATCCTGACCTCATGCCTTTGCTCTTTCCCGCTGCTGCTTTCCATGCCCCTTCTGTTAGGGACTGTGCCAAGCACACCATCCCCTGCCAGCCAGTCTGGGGCGCAAAGTTACTTGGCTAGACGTGCAGAGACCTGGAATAAAACGAGATGAGATGCTGGATCATCCTCGGGAGCCAGTTCCCTCAGTCACTGCTCATCCATTTTCCCCTTTCTTCGTCTCCATTTCCAGGTGCCGTCTTCCCTCCCTCTTACACCTCTCACAGCTTCCCCTCGCCTTCATCTTTCTCTGATTTTCTTCTTCTCTTCAGATCCCCAGGTCCCCAGAGAAGCCAAGTCCATCTCCAAGTTCTAGGTCTAAATGGAGCTTCACAAAGCCTCTCCTCACCAGCCTCTCGCCCTCCGCTCCCCGCAGTTCTAGGGACCAGTCTTCTCTCTGCCCTGCTTTAGGACACAGCCCAAGAACAGCCCTGCCTGCCCTTCCCGTGCAGCCTCTGTCTGCCTAGACTCTCTATCTTTAACCTCTTCTGAATATTCTTTTCTGGCCATTCCTGCTATCAGAATCAACAACTCATTCCCGATTTCCCTTTTCAGTTTCTCCAAAGTCATTATCCCTAACTCCAACGTAAGGCACCTGGGCCCTAGTCCACCGTCCTTGTCTCTCAAGAAACCGTATCTTTTCCACTTACAAAGCTCATTTTTTTATATTGGTTAACTTTTTTGATCTATAAAACACACAGATTTTATGATGCCTTAAAAATAAAAAATTATATTTAGTGTATGCAGGATTGCAAAAGGCAAAAAGAAATTACCCAACTACTCAAATTCGGCACCTCCAGGGAACTTTGCCTGGCTGGACTTCCTTCCGGAATATAACCAAATAACAAAAAACAAAACTATCACCCCCACCTTGGGGCGAGGGTAGGGGTACCATTCTGATAGCATAAAAGAGGACAGAGAGATGTCTCCAAATTTGCCTTTAAAGATCTATTTCTTGCTGGAAGCACCTGGGCCAGGTTTTCTCAACCTCAGCACTGGATATTTTGGGCAGGATAACTCTTTGTGGCAGGGGTGCCCTGTGATTGCAGGACATTTAGCAGCATTCCCTGACCTCTGCCCTCTTAATGGCAGTAGCACCTCCTCCTCCCTGTTGTGACAATGCAAACTGTCACCAGACTTTGCCAAATGCCTCCTTTGGGGCAAAATTGTCCCTCACTGAGAACCACTGATCTGAGCACAGTTGTTTTCAGGAAACAGAGTGACTCTGGACAACCCTCTAAGGCTTTGAGAGAACGAATATGTAGCCAAGTGGGGCCACTTCCCGGCTGGAGACTCAGGCTTTGGCCGCTTGGCCTCAAGAACAGTGATGATGACTCGTGTGCGTCGAGCTTCACCGTGTCACAGGCATGGAGCTACCTGCATCATGTAATATCACATGCTAGGGGAAAAGACTAAGACGTGGGAGGCTGAAAGGCGACTCACTTAGCTCAATCCTACTCCATCTTGGGATGCTCTTCTCTTCTCTTTGTAACTTCTTTGTCAAGATGAATGAATGCAGAACAAATACGAAGCTCATGCTACATCTGCAAGTGTATGAGGTTGCCAACATTAATTCTACATGATTTCCAACCTTGGGCTCCCTTCTGCTTGGTGTGAGGGACGCTGTGGACCATCCGTCCACTCAGATTACAACTGCGTGGCATGCTGTGTTTTTTAAAGAGGGCCACAACAATATCTTCTATCACACATATTCTTCTTCCAATAAGACTTTGAAACTCCTCCCATCAAGAGGGGACAATAGCAGAAGTGACACTACGCAGCTCTAGGAGATACAGCTCTGCCTGGTGCTCTTGGGATGCTTGTTCTTGGAACCTAAGCCACCATGCTATGAGGAAGCCCAAGCAGCCACATGAAGAAGACGCATGCAGGTATTCTGGCTGATGGTCCCAGCCAAGACCCCAGTCGACATGACTGCCAAATATACGGGTAAACAAGATTTTGGGTGATTCCAGCCCCTGCCTGCCAGCAAGACACCCCCCCCCTTTGATTCTTCCCAGACATCATGGAGCAGAGACAAGCCATTCCTAATGTGTTCTTTCTGCATTTCTGACCCACAAAGTTTGTGAGCATAATAAAATCACTATTTTACAAAATTTGAAGTGGATTATCATCCACAGCAGGTGGGATAGCCTAGCCGCCCACATGCATTGACATGCAGACACACCTGTCTAGGCTCTTGGCTCCTCTCTGAAGAAGAGAACAGGGTGTGAATCCACACCAATCTGGAATTCGCATGCATCTTTCTTCCCCTCTCCTGCCCAGGAATCTCTTTTCAGTACAGCATAAAGAGTCTAGTCTTCCAATCCTTGCTTCTCTATGACTCTATATCTCTTCCTTCCTTCTTTCTTTCACCTCCTCCATAACTCATCTAACTTCACCTAATGGTTTAGGCTTCTGAAGCACAAAAGTCTATGAGTTGTACAGGCTTTTCACATTTCCTATTATCTGTCTCCTAGGGCACGGAGCACAGAGTCAGGTATCTATTTCAGTGGGAGAGGGTAAAAAGAAAAGCACTAACTGGGAGGGAAAAACAAAGATATGTATATTATTTTGATATCTTTATTGAGATATAATTCATGTACCATACACATACCATTTAAAAAGCATAATTCAGTGAGTTTTAGTCTAGTCATGTGTTGGGAAATCAATACTAGTGAACTTCAAACATTTTTGTCACCCCCAAAAGAAACTCCACATCCCTTAGCCATTGTCTTTTGGTCCCCACATACTCCTATCCCCACATCCAACAGTCACTTTCTGTCTCTGGGGATTGTCTATTCCGGGCATTTCATATAAATGGAGTCATATACTACATGGTCCTTTGTAACTGGCTTCTTTCGCTGATGTAATGTTCAAGGTTCATCTGTGTTGGAGCAGATGCACAGATGAACATTATCAAACCAAAGACATCTTCTCAGCTTCCCCTACCTCCATTCCAAATTGCCAGGGTTGTGTTCTGTGTGTGTAAAAGGGAGGCCCTGTCTTTCACCCAACCATGCCATCCTTCCACATCTGCCTTTGCAGTAGGATCAGCAACAGGATCTCAAGTTTGGAAGCCACAAGTACGAAGTGAAATGATAATGGAGCTTCCAGTGACCCCAGTCGCTGGCCCCTTTCTGCATGTGATTGAGTTCCTGCTGAGTGTTTTGAGTGAACTACTTATTTCTTTGGACCAAACAAGCTCCCATATGGACCTGCCCTACCATGAGCTCACACCAAAGGCAAGGAACGGAGGGGAAAGTTGGTTCCCTAGGCTTGCCACGGGTCTTGAGAACAGGCCCGGGGCAAGGGCTTCCCTTCTCAAGATTGCTGGAGTTGGAGGGCTATAAGCAGGCAGAGTTTAGGACCCAGCGCCAAGTGAGGGCAGCAGTGGGGGCTGCCAGCGGAGGGTTTGTGGCCGCCTAAGAAGTGGATGAAGAATGGGCTGGAGAGGAGCATGACCATCAATGAACCACAAAGCCTTTTAGCATCCATTTGCGATGGCTGCTGAACAAACAATTGCAAACACACCAGTCACTAACTGGGCCCTGTGTCTCCCGAGACGGCCTTGAACTCCAGCCCAGAGCCCCATCCCCAAACAAAGAAGAAAGGAGGTGCCCCCACATCGTCTCTGCAGCTCAGTCCAGACCTGGAACATGGCAGCCCTTTATCTCCGTGGCCCTTCTCCATATATGCCCTAGTCTTTGGCAAGGAGAAGACCCTGACATCTTCAGCTCAGTGGGCCATGGTCCTGCTCTGTGATGAATGGAGATGAGTTGCCGGGCTCTCCTGTCTCGCTAACAACTATCTAGATATCAGCTTTCAGAATCAGATCCATAATGTTTATCTAATCCATCTACCCTCATTGGGGAAGACACAGTTCTTCTGCATTAAGGATCATGCAACAGGTTTTGTCCCCCTGAAACAAAGGACAGGAGGTTTGGAGAGGCCTCGGTTTGTATAAGCAGGAGCCAAGCTGTCCCTCCATCATTCTCCTTCGGTTACCCATTCATTCCGCAGGGTGCCAGACCCAAAGGTCTGCTCATGTAGGCTTGGTTCAATCTGAGAATGGGGTCTAGAGCACATGAAACCCCTGGGTCTCCGAAGGGGCATGACCCAGACCCACCCACCCACTCATGTTGGGCCTGACCCCACTGCCTCGCCTTTCTAGACACAGGGGCCAGGTGGGAAGTCCCTCTATTTGGAGCTAGATAGGAGGGCTGCAGTCCTGGGGTACAGGAATCAGGGAGCCTTCTCCCTCCCCCCGCTGTCTATTTTGTCAACTGCAAGGAGCAGGAGGTCTGACTAAAATGGAAAAACTCCTAGTTGGAAGCCAAAAGGTAGTAGATGTTCAATAAGATCTTTAGTCTGAATTTGTCAACTCTCCAGTATTTTTAAAGGACAAAAAGGACATCAAGGACCGAGTCCTGTGCTTTGAGGAGGGACTTAACACAAAAGTCAACGGAGTTGGGCTGGGGGAGCCAGCAACCTCTGCCCAGACTCCCTGGCAGAGGGACCTGCCCACACTCCCCTCCCCTCCCCCTGGGGTCCTCCCTCTCCCCCACCCCCAGTGGCGTCCGCCTGTTTATTTGCTGAGCCCTGGTTTAACAATGCGCTGTTTTTATGAGTTGGGCCGCAGTTCTTGGTAAAGCACTTTAATCCACTTTAATGCCCCCGCTCTGGTCCTCCGTGACAGCCTGGTGGTTACTCTAATGCACCCCTCTCGCCTCGGGGTTACTAATGAGGTCAGAGGGAACGCAATATCCCAACTGAATAATTCACTAATCAGATGCTACAGACTCCAGTGGTAAAATTTATTTCTGACACCTAAACGGCAAATGGGTTTGTGGACACACTCACTCCCTCTCTCTGCTCCAGAGCTATTTCTGCTAAATGGAGGGCGGCGGTGTTTGCTTAACAAAAGGGCTCTGGTCTGGCCACAAACACATCTCCTCATCTGGAGCCTTGTGTGTCTTCAAGGGAACTGGGTTGGGGTTTGGGGGCAGGGCAATAGAGGCTGAGAGCTGTTTAGATAGAGCTCACACCAGATCCGGGAGCCTTCCAGCCTCCTTTCTTTTTGGGGTTAATGTCTTAGGATCTCTTTGGTGATCCTACCCACCATCCTCTCCCCACGCCTCAGACCTGTGCTCCATGTTAGGCGAATGGCTTCCGCCAGTCCAGGTGTCCTGCACCTTGCGAAAGGTTAGACAGTGCCTGGCACCGGTCCCCAGGAAAATGCACACATTGCTTTCCATTTTCCCTCCATGTTCAGCGGTCCCCAGCCCCTCTGCAGGCCTTGGGCTCAGGATCAGACTCTGCTTTGGCTCTGCTAGATTATCCCTGGATTCATTTCCACACTAAGCATCTATGTTCCCAGTTTACAAGGTAGAGAGGAAGATCCAGGCATCTCCAAGCCCTCTTCCCACTCTGGGGTTCTCTGCACCTCAGACAGAGCCCCCAAAGGCCTAGTTCTTTATGTGTCAGTGCAGCCCAGAAAGCCAGGACTCTTTGGAGGATAGACAGCTGCCTCAGAGGGAGGAATTGTCCTCTCATGCTCCCACCCACTCCCGCAGGGGCAGAGAAGACACATGTCCTTCTTCCTACTCCATCCACAGAGTCTCCCATCCCCAGACAGAGGTAGAGCTGCAGGTTTGGACTGCAAGCCCAGTGTCCCAAGGATCCAGAGCAACCACCACTGTTCTGGATCATTCCATGCGCCCTTGGATCATACCAAGTTTCTGTTTACCCTTTTCAAGTAACCAGTGCCCAGCACATGCAAAGTCAATCACCATCCCTACGCTTGGGGCTCAGGGTCATGGGCACCCTCCTCCTCTTTATCTGCCTTCCAGGGTCCAGCATATCGAGCAAAGGGCACTATTAATATCATTTTAACTCAACTACCTACAAAATAATGATACATGCATAGGTATACAAGAGAGATGAACCTGAATACCCCTCAAAAATATGAGCTGCAAATCAAAACTGTCCTCAAATTCTCAAAGGGGCCCCACCCATCAGACATTTTTGGTCATGGAATTGAAACTGGAACCTTCAGGGCTCTCCTCCCTCCCTCTCTGGCCCCTCCTCAGGGTCTCAGGAACAAGCCAAAGGGCTGCAGAGAGGAACCAACTTTGACAGTGGGTAGAGGCCGGACACAAGCCTGTTCCTGGTCCTGGGCAGGGACAGGGTGCTCAAGAGAAGGCGCTGGAGGAGTGGGCCCATCGGAAACAGCCGGCTGAGCGCGTGTCATCCTTGAGTCTTCATTAATCAGCTCCCATGCCACCGGAGGCTCCGAGCATCTCCGCCTCTTCAGGCCACTCTGAGGGGCTGGAGATGGCACGGCTCAGCAGCTAATGAAGGAAGGGGCCTCTCTGCAGCAAGGACGGGACATGCATCAGCACACTGGCAGCTCAGGCAGGCTTAATTGCCTGTCCCCTAGCCCAGTCCTCCCTCCGGAGCTTCACTCTCTCACCCTGCCCCCCTCTCTCAGCAAGAAGCTAAGTGGGCCTCTGCTCCAGGCCCCAGAGGCCCCGGGCATGTGAGGTCCCTGGGCTGAGTCATGTGTGCCCTCCAGGTCACAGGTCTCCGGTCTGCTTTCTGTAAACAGGCGAAGGTGGTGGCTCCCCCGCAGCTCCTCTGAGCCCCCCTGCATGCCAACTGAAGCAGCTCTCCTCCTTGACCCTTGCTCTGAGGTGCCCCAGCTTTGCACTGGAATTCTAATTTAGGAACCCTCTTCCTCCTCCTCCTCCTCCCCCTCCTCCTCCTCCTCCTCCTCCTCGCCTGGTTGCTGGGAGCCTTGCGCCTGGCATGAGGATCTGAGCCCTGCATTGCCGATTCTGGCAGATTAACGCCATAGCTCTGGGTTCCAAGCCTGGCTCTGCCAGTGGACTGTCACCGGCAGATCTAGCACCCAGGCTCCTGCTCTGGCTCCCTGAGTACGGGTCTGGCAGTGCTCTTTGATGCTGACCTTTTCTGAATCCATCCCATCACTCTTCCTCCTCATGGTAATCAGCCTTGAGCCCCGGTGCTCTCATTTCCTCTGAATACAGAGAAAGGCTGTCCTTGTCCTGACACCTATGGCCCCGCAGACCCCAGCCTCTCAAAACACAAAGGGAGCTAACACTTGCTGAGTCACTTCCAGGTACCAGGCATTGTGCTAGGAGGTCCAGTCCTCAGGGCAACAAAGGGAGCATCACTGCCACCATCCTACAGATGGGGAAACTGAGGCTTGGATAAATTTAGTAGGTCACCTGTGCCCCTGCACACTTTGCTACCTCATTTAGCGCAGGAATAAAGAACAACTGAGCCCTGAGTGACTTGGAGGCCAGAAGAACATTCTGGAAAGAAGCAAGATGAGACCTCACCTATAGCATTCCCAGGGAAGAAAGGAAGAAGCATAGCTCAGGTCCCTTAACTCCAGGTCGAGTCACTTGCCCTGAGGATTAGCTCCTCCTAGGCAGGATGCCACAAGTTCAGGCTCTCAAAGAGGCAGGATGGAGCCACAGACAGTGATGTGCAGGCCTCAAGACCCCGGCTTGTTACTCACCAGTGCATGGCCTTGGAGGGTCAGTCATTTCACCCTCTAACCCTTAGGGTCTGCTTTATGGGAAGGGCAGGACTATGTGACCCCCTCATACAACCATTTAGTTCAGTCATTCAACAGTAGGGCACAAATCCTTTTTATACAGGAAGGTGATGGTGAGCATGATTAGGACCAAGATGCTAATGATATCAACAAGTCCCCAAAATCTCACATTTTTTGAGAGCTTGTTATGTACAGATGTCATGCTGTGCATTTTATGTAGATCATCTGATTTCACCCTTGCATCAATTCCCTAGGAATCAGTATTATTCCTTCTTTATAGATGAGATGGAGGCTCAGAAGTGTCTGGATCTTTCCCAGGAAGAGCTAGACATTGATGGAGTTAGGAACCACATCCAAGCTCTTTGACTCCAGAAACTGTGACTTCAGTGACTATTTAAGACCGTTGTTTACTATGCTACTGAAAAGACTTTGAGTACTGAAGTATTGAGTATTTAAGTATTGAGTATTTAAGTACTGAGTATTTAAGACCGTTGTTTACTATGCTACTGAAAAGACTTTGAGTACTGAAGTATTGAGTATTTAAGTATTGAGTATTTAAGTACTGAGTATTTAAGACCGTTGTTTACTATGCTACTGAAAAGACTTTGAGTACTGAAGTATTGAGTATTTAAGTACTGAGTATTTAAGTACTGAGTATTTAAGACCGTTGTTTACTATGCTACTGAAAAGACTTTGAGTACTGAAGTATTGAGTATTTAAGTACTGAGTATTTAAGTACTGAGTATTTAAGACCGTTGTTTACTATGCTACTGAAAAGACTTTGAGTACTGAAGTATTGAGTATTTAAGTACTGAGTATTTAAGACCGTTGTTTACTATGCTACTCTCCAGGGTATCTGGAGCCCCAGTTTCAAAGGGCAGGACATGCTTTTCCAAGGAGAAGCAGACCAGGAGTTAGAAAGTTGAATCCCACAACGTATGGCTTTGATCTGGATTCCCATGACTCAATTTCCATCTCTAAAATGAAACCAAAAACAAGACAAAAACTCCTTAAAAGAGACATCCATCTACCCACCCGCCCACTTATTCATCCACCCAGTCATTCCTACATTTACCCATTTATCTAGTCTCTCATTCATCAAACCATATACCTATTCATTCCTCTACTTATTAATTTACTTATAAATTCCATCCATTCATCCTTCTATCCACCTTTCCATGCAACTACTCCCCTATCCACCTACCTACAAACTTATCAACTCAACCATCCATCCACCCTTCAATCCTTCTAGCTTCCCATCTACTCTTCCATTCATTCCCTAACATGTTTTGACCACCTGCTAAATTCCAGGTCCTACATTAAGTGCTGAAAATAAAGAGGTGAATATATAACAACTTCTGCCTCTGAGCAGGGCAAATTATAATGGACAAGACAGCAATACAAAAATAGACAGCTGTGGTAGGATGTGATGAGGAATGGCAAAATGAGAATCACAAAAAGATGTGGGACTTACCAGGAGGGCCTCTATGGGGATCCGAGTATAGGGGTCAGACTCTGCTTCTCCCAGGAGCTGACATTGGGCCTGGGTTTCAACAGGTGGTTAGGAGTAAGCAAGATTAACAGATGAAGTTGGCACCAAGCAAAGCAACTACATATGTAAAAGCTTAAAATCATGAATTAGAGGTGACTTTTGCACCTCAGGAGACATTTGGCAATGTGTAGAGACATTTTTAGTTGTCACAACTGGGGGTTAAGGAGAGACAGGTACCACTGGCATCTAGTGGGTAGAGGCCAGGAATGCTGCTAGACACCCCACAATGCATAGGAGACTCCCCACCCCCAAACTAAGAAGTATCCAGCCCAAAATGTCAATAGTGCCAAGACTGAGAAATGGAGAAACCTGCTCTAGAAGGACAGCAGATGGTTCAGGATGGTTGGTGTGAAGAAAAGAGGAAGCAGCGAGAGAAAAATCCCAGGAAGACAGGCAGGAGCCAGATCGCAGCGAGCAGCCCGCGCTTACTGAACGCTTACCCTGCAGTAAGTTTCAGGCTGGGCACTGCGAACTCAGATATAAAACTGGAGGCAGTCACTGCTCTCCAGAGCTCTGCAATCCCATTGGAGAAATGGCACACATCCACGAGAGGAGAGGGACCTCTAGGGATTGAGATCCTACTAGTGCCAGGTGCTATACCAGGATTTTTATGTACATTATTTTATGAATGTCTTATAATTGTATGAGGAAGGTCCCATTTTCCAGATGAGAAAGCTGAGGCTAAGAAGAGGGCTTTTTGATTTTTTTTAATGGTTCTAATGACCCTTGGGCCAAATCCAGCTGAGTGTGAGTGTGTGTGTGTGTGTGTGTGTGTGTGTGTGTGTGTGTGTGTGTGAATACACCAAATCTGTATCGCCCAGTCTTACAACTTAGGTTGGTGGACTCAGGAAAAATTAATAGTGGACACCCTGATGAAGAAGGTGGTCCGCAGAGTCCGGGGGAAGAGTACAACCTGGCCTTGAATGACAAGAGGAGCCAGATATCGATATCTGGGAGGGACAGGGAGGAGGGAGGAGGGAGTTGGCAATGGTGTAGGTGAGCGCTGATGAGAATGTGGCAGGTTCTGGAAGCCCCAGTTGGCTGGGGGGACTAGAGGGTGGCAAAGGAGAAGAAAGGGGTCCAGTTGGGAGTCCACTGCAACAAACTTCCTGTGGGGCCCTGTAGGTCTAGGTAAGATGTTCATGGCCACGGGACAGGAAGGAGGCCAAGGCACGGGCATTGGAACACTCTGTCTGCAGTATCTGAGGCATGAAAAGAGAGGAGAGGAGTTGAGATTAATTTGATGTTTTTGTTTTGTTTCTTTTTTTTTTGTACTGTGAATTGAACCTAAGGATATTCTACTCCTTGCTATACCCCCCAGCCCTTTTTTTTTTTTTTTGAAACAATTTCTCACTAAGTTGCTGAGGCTGGCCTGAAACCTGTGACCCTCCTGTTTCAGCCTCCCAAGTACTGGGATTACAGGCATGCACCACCACTCCTAGCAAATTTTATGTTTTAAACCTAGTTTTACCCCTGTTTCTGACCCCTTCTGACTATGAAAACTGCCTCTTCCTGCCCCATATGTTTCCAGGGAAAAGGGGCAGCCCACACAGAAGCCAAAGGAGAGCCTGCTGCCATCACCTGCCCTGCAGCCAGCCCTGGAAGCCAGAGCTGCCCCGCCCCCTCCACTCCTCTGCACTGGCCACATACATCTCACATGTGCACATGCATGCACACACACACCAGACCTGTGGGTTTAATGGACATTGCTCATCAGATGAGGGAGACAGTTTGCTGAAGAAAATGTTTGCCGGCCCTACCGCTCTGAGCCACATCAGGGTTAGAGGCTCAAAGAGAATCAATTTCATCCAAGAAATCTGAAAAGAGACAGGAAGGGGAGGGACCTGCTTTGGCAGTAGCCAGCGAGATGAGGCCAAGGAGCCATAGCTCAGGCCAGGGGAAATCTTTGCAAATTAAATATCAGGCCCTGGTGGAGACAAGCCAGGGCTGCTGGTGGGAGAGGCCTGACCTCTGTGGAATAGACCAGTGCTCCTGGTCAAAGAGCAACCCTTGACCTCTAGGGAGGCACATGAAAAGAACAGAAAAGATTGGTCCCAGAAGGACAGTGCCACTGCATGTTGTCCCGCCCACAAACACCTGGAGACCTCTATTTCTCCTTCATCCCTTAGCATCTCAGCTCCCTCCTGGCAGAAAAGGGTGGAGACCAGAGGCTCTGTCTCTGAAACGGAGTCTTAGAGGACCATGCCGGTAAGGAGGAGGCATGAGGCTGGAACGTGGCATTACCTTCCACCTGTGGAGGCCCCACGGAGGAGGCAGCCCCAGACCCTGCTTCACTGCACTAGATCCAAAGACTCTTCAGCGGCTCCTCCTCAGGGAGCTCTCCTCTCCAGGTCTGGCGGGCCCCTCCCTTGCACTCCTCACTTGGAGAGCACCTGAGTGGGTGAGATTTGGTTGAACCATGAGGTTATGGTCAATACTATGTCCACAAAGGAGCCTGCTGAGGAAGTGAGGGCTAGGGTGTGCATGTGTGTACCTGTTGAGTACATGTGCATGTGTGTATATGTGTGCATTTGCATGTTCCTGTGAGCATGTATGTGCACCCAGAGCATTGAGCAGCAGGATTCTGCCTCAGTCCACCGCCCAGACAGGCTCTCTGACTCTGGGCTGATGGATCACACACCACTGTCTTCACCTGGCCTGGGTTTGATGAAGACTACAAAGGCTTGCTAAAGAGGCCGAAGAGTAAAAGCTCAGGAGACCTGGGAAATCAGCCCCGCTCAGCAGAACAGAGACTCAGCCTGGAGTAGGGGCAGGGCTGTGGACCCTGCCCTGCACCCCACCCAAGGCTGGTCCAGTCTATGCATCAAGTTCTCCATTGGCATCCATGGCAATGGAAACCTTCCAAATGCATGGCCACAGTGTGGCATGAGCAGAGTGCCCCTCTGTCTTTCCTCAAGGATCTGCTACTCTGCAAGAGTGCTTTTGTGCAGTACACGCATTACACCCACTAGAACTGTCTTGTGCGATGCCACAAGTACCTGGGGAAGTACCTAGAACACCCTAGGCATGCAGAATGTACTTGTCCAGGGGATAAATGTTGTTTATTTACTCCTCACACCAGCCCTAGTAGAAAGAAAGTTTTGTCACCAGAATTGACCGAAGAAGAAGCTAAGGCTTATAGCAGCTCAGAAACTCACACCAGTCATGTAGCTTGGGAGAGGTGGAGCCAGAGTTTGAATCCATGTCCATCTTGCTCCAGACCTCATTCCACCCTCATCCCAACATTACAGTGTCTTGTATCTTAATCAAAGGGGCATCATCTTAAATTTGGGAGTTGTAGTACACAAGATAGCAACTATATTCTAAACCGAGTGAATTATTGTGGCCAGAATCAGGTAAAGGAAAGAGACCTCATAGGCAACTGGAAGAGAAGAGAAAGGATGGGCAGGGAGCTTCAAAGAGTCCAAGGCCTTGTCTCCAGCGATGGTGGGTACATGGTACATGGTCCACCAGGAAGAAAGGCTCTTTCCCAGTAGCCACACAAGTCTATCATAAGGACACAGGGACATAAGATCCCTGAAGGCCAGGAATCTCCTTTCAACAAGACCTGGATCTGATAGAGCACGTGCCACCAGCACATATACTTAGCCACCTTTGAACGATGTGATTATCCCCTTGATACTGGCAAGGCAGGGGTCATCTGTGGGCATTCATGATCTGGGGTGCCAATCCTGCCCTACCCCTTCACTGCCCAGACCCTCCATGGCAAACCAGCTTCTGCCATTCTGAGGCACCTAGAAAGATTAGACATGATGGTTTGGTTTCCTTGGGGCACAAGGCCCCTCTGTGGCCTCTACCTCACCTGGGTGGGACCTTGGCTTTGGAGGTGAGCAAGTGTCTCTGGGTATTCCATCCTCACCATGTCAATAGCTCATGGACAGGCTTGAGAGCAATGCCTGTTGAGACAAAGAAATATGGGACTGACCATTAGACACCCCCGAAGCCCAGCCACCTGCACCTGTGACATCCCCCTGCCTTCCAGCCTAGGCCCTCTATACCTCCATGGGACATTCTCTTCTGTCCCAATGAGCTCACATCAGCCCCTCCCCCAGACCAGAGCTGCTCAAACCACTGCAGAGGGGTCAGGCTCTCTCGGCCATGGGGAGATCATTATTTTAGAATGTGCCCGCACCTCTGGGAAGTGTCAGGGCACAGAGCAGAGTGAAAATAACAAACCAACACCACCCAACAACAAACGCCACACATCACAACAGGGACCTGACAAATGAAGAAAATAGCTTGGAAGGAGGAAAAAAAGGTTAAGGCTCTAAATCTTGGTAGAGCAAAGGAGGTGAGATTTAAGTCTCCAGAGGGTGAGCTCCCCAAATTAGGGCACCATCCCTGAGGTCCTGTGCTTGACCCTCTTCCCCTCCCCATGCCAGGGCCTGTGGGCCAGGGTACATCAGTGTATGGGGGGGGTGATGCTGGAGGTCCTATCTGGACAGATTATCAGTTACACTACATGATCTGAAATGGGTTCACCAACCCCAGGTTAGAGAGGGAGAAGGCGCCAAGGAGAAAAGTCAAAATAGGCACAGACACGGGGGGACATTAAATGTGTAAGGGCAGGCTAGGAGAAGGAGGTGGACAGGAGCTTATAGAGGTTCCCAGCCCAGGAATGTTTCCTGTGCCTTCTCACAGGTCATGAGGGACTTTGAAAGGTGTGTGTCTCATCATCTCTGCTTCCTAATCTGGTGAGTTTCCACGTCCCCTTCTGGGATCAACTCCCTCATGCTCAGTCCATGGTTTGGGGTGGCAGTGTTCTCACAGCTTGGCTTTGGAGGTGAGTGAGTGCCTCCTGGTATTCCATCCCCACCATGCCAATAGCTCATGGACAGGCTTGAGAGCAATGCCTTCAAGACCAAGAAACTTTGGACGGACTGCTAGGCAGAAGTGTGATGCAAGCCACTTGCTGCCAAGGGTCACTGTGTGGAGAAGGCCTGCCAGAGAGACAAGAAGGAAAATGGAAAAGAAACTGGAGAGAGAGAGAGAGAGAGAGAGAGAGAGAGAGAGAGAGAGAGACTGCTGATGGCATTGTTGGAACCCAAATAAAACTTACCAATCTGTGTAAGTGAAATTTCAGGAGCCGGCTATACCTGACGTTTCAGTTACACAGGTTGGTAAGTTTTATTTGGGTTTAAGCCACTTTGAGTTTGGTTTCTGCCACTTACAACCCAAAAGATTTTGATTCATCCAGATGCTCTAGGCCCACTAAAGAGGCCAAAACAGGATGTCATCTCTGGCTGATGCCAACCAGGTTCCTTATTCAAGAAGCAGAGAAGACAGTGGCCAGACAGAAGGTGTTACGGTTTGAATACAGAATGTCTCCCAGAAAAACTCATGTATCAGCAATGCAAAAATGTACAGAGGTTAAATAATGAATCATGGCTCTAATCTCATCTGTGGATAAATTCACTGATGGATTAACAATTTGGATGGACTTGCTGGGTGGTAACAAGGGAAGGTAGGATGTGGCTGGAAGCAGTAGGTGACTGGGGGTGTGGCTTTGGAGACTATATCTGTCCCTGGTTGTGCTCATTCATTCTCTCTCCCTCCCTCCCTCCCTCCCTCCCTCCCTCCCTCTCTACTTACTAGCTGCCATGAGATGAGCTGCTCTCCCCTGGCATACACCATGCTGCCCTGATGTCAGTCCTGGAGTCAGCCAACTATAGACTGTACCTCCGAAACCATGAGCCAAATAAACATTTCCTCCTCTATGTTGTTCATATCAAGTATTTTGATCACAATAATGGAAACTAAAACAGAATATTTCCCAGATTACTGAAGGGCTGATGCCATAGGTCATCTTACATGGAGCCAAAGGGGCCAGGAGACTAGGCAGAGAGGGGGTGTCACCTCATCATGGTCTTGCCTTCTCATGGCCAGAGCGACACACTTGATGGAAGCCTATACTGTGCACCAGGGAGAGAGGCAGAGCTCACTATGCCCCCTCCTAACAGCAGCCTCTCACAAGTGTCAGGTCTAGCACCATGAGGTACCAGTGTCCTCTCCCTTTGGGACACTTACCTGCAACACGAGGGTGGAGACACGAAATACTGATCCCATCCTGCTTTGTGCAACCGTGACTTTTGTGCCTGGCTTATCACCCCACTAACCTGTGATATCTCTGTTGTCTATTTAATACATTGGAACTGTGAGAAAGTTCTGGGTTTTTTTTAGAGAAAAATATTCTACTACTGCCTTTCAAATTTAAGAACCAGTCAATTTTAGGCCATGATTAGCCTTGTCTAGGATAAGGGGCCAGCTTACAGATCTGTTTACCAGCACATTTCAATCCTATAATAGAATTCTTGACATTAGAGCCCCACTGTAGACAACATAGCCATTTTTGTTTTGTTTTGTTTTTTTAGTTATGGTAAAATACACACAACATAAGGTTTACCATTCTAACCACATTTAAGTGTACAGGTCAGTGGCATTAACTACATTCACATTGTTGCACAATCCATCCCCACCATCCATGCCCAGAACATTTTCATCTTGCAAACTGAAACTCCATACCCATGAGATAACTCATTTCCCCTCCTCCCAGCTCCTGGCAACCACTATTCTACTTCCTGTCTCTATGAATTTGACTCCTATATGAGCGGAGTCAAAACCATTTGTCCTTTTGTGATTGGATTATTTCACTCAGCAAAATGTCTTCAAGGTTCATGGATGCAACCATGAGACATTTTGTGTGTGTACCTACTAACCCTGGTGCTTCTTTTCTTTATTGAGATGGCCAATCATCTGCTTCATTTCACACCTAGAGAAGGTGAAGTTCGGAGAAGGGAATCTGTGTTTTTAAGTATAGGCCCAGCACCGTATCAGCAGAGTTGAATTATTTAATATTCCTGGAACTGAGCTATTCATGCCTCATACATCTGGTAAGCCTCTCTTGAAATCCTTTTCTGACAAGCAACAAGCAATCCTTTTCTGACAGCTCCACCCAGGAAAAAAAGAAAAAGAAGGAAAGAAAAGAAAAGAAAGGGAGAGGAAGGAAGGAAAATGGTCTCAAGACCCAAAGAACAATATAGCTGTCTATTGATTTGCTTCTCTTACCTCACATTTCCAACCAACCCCATAAGTCTGGAGGATGGTGATTTGAAAAGTATCATCAGAGTGTTTGTGATGCTTTGCTCCAGGCTCAGAAAATAAAACTGTATTAGAGTGAATTCATGGGCCTTAAAATGAATTGAGCCTTTATTCCTGAGACTTCTATCAAAAAGAGCAAAGCAGGTATACACATAGACACAGTCACACATAAACCCCATGAGAGGGCACTGGATCCTGTTCCTGGTTCTTTGCCAGATCAACCATTCTGACCTATTACTTCCTGCTCTGATCATTCCTGGGTTAAAGGTGAGTTGTCACCGAAGCATGGACCCACTTTGTTCCTAGCACTTTGCAGATGTTTCTCCAGCCCTAACTCAGCATCTAAGACTCACCCTCTGGCCCCAGGCATTACCCTAGTGCAGCTCTGATCCCAGATGCTTCCAGTTCCCATCTTAAAAACAAATGGGCCAGGGGAAGGGGTTACACACTGTCCTGGAGAGCCAGCTGTACACCAGGCCAGATCCCGGCCCATGGGGTGTAACCGTCAGCGTTCTTGCAGCCATAATCTAAATATCTGACCACATAACTTAGAGGAAAGAAGATTTATTTTCTTAGTTTCAGGCTTAGTCCATGTGAGGCTGGGGACCTCGGATCTCAGGGCATGGCGGCGGGAGGCAGAGGGAGAGCACATGGTCTGTGCTCGTTACATCACGAAGGCTGAGAGTGAGAAAGTGAGCAGGGGGAGGAGGAACCCTTGATATAATCGCCAAGGCCGCACCCCCAAGGACCACCTCCAGCCACACCCTACCGGGTACCACCCAGGTGAATCCATTACAATGTATTATTTATCCACTTCTGGGATTACAATCCTCATGATTCAATTATATCAGCTCCAAACATTAATAAATGAGCTCTTTAGGGGACATTTTATACCTAACTTTACTAAGGGGACAGAAAGAAAACCTGGCTCAAACATTTGGACACAAACGGACCAAGAATTCCCACTCTTTTCGACTGGAATCTCTCTCCTGGTCCAGGCCAGGGAATTCCCACATCCTATCCCCTGTCCCTGTGGGAATACCGCTTGGCTTAGCCAGGAAGTTAGGGTGACTTACAGAGTGTGCCTGTACCTGTTAGGTAACAAACCCAATATCTGAAATTCCCTTTAACTTAGGTCACATCACCTGGGCCTCACATAAAAGGGGATGCTTGAATAACTCATGCTTTCAGGAGACCGTAGACCCTCTCCTGACTGAACAGACGGGACAGTTTTGCCCCACTGATGGGAAGAACAGGAGTCTGGAGGAGAAGTGCATTAAGAACCTCATGTTCTCATTATTCAACAAGCAGATGTGTCACACCGAAGCGGACACCTGAAAAATGGCAGGTAGAGAGAGATCTGGGTTGACCTGGGTCCAAGTGCTGATTTTTAAAAGATCTTTTTTTTTTAAATCTTAATTCCACTTCCATAAAACGAAGGCGGATGTGTTGTATGTCAGAACACAGAAGAATTAAGTACAATAGATGGATGTAAATTGTTTGACATATTGCCTGGCATATAATAGATCCTGAACGTCGCTCTTCTTCTTTCTCTCTTTCTTCCCTCCTTCCCTTCCTCCTTTCCCCCTTTTCTTCAAATAAGCAGTAGTTTATTGAGGGATTACACTCCCTCAGCATTTTCCTTCCTGCTTGTCTCCTAACCACCCCCACCCCCACCCCAGGAAGAGATATCTGATTAGTCTAGGGATAGAGCATTAACTGAGCCACAAGCACTGGGTCATTGTGTGCCTAAAGGCTATATCTGTACCCAGCTCTCTCTTCCCTTCAGTCTACACAGAGGACTTTCTTGGAACCCAGTCATCCCTCTTTCAATGCCTTCCTCCATTCAGCTAGCCACAGGTAGTAAACACTTAAGACTTACACTTGGACTTTGAGCATTCTTTATCATAGAATCCTGCATCAGCTCAGCTACTAACAAAGTGATTCTTTATTCCATTTGGTTCTCTACTTCCATTCAGTATCTTGAAACCCCAAAGAAGCAAAGTGGTCAGGTCAAGACATGAGCATTTCTGAGTCTCTTGCAGATAGACTATCAAACTTTTACCTTATCTGTGCCACCTGCCACCAACAGGACAAGTTCTGCCAAGACTAGCAGAGTTCCCTGAATGCTTGGAGAAATTCCTTCAGCCTTGACCCTTGCCCAAGCCCCAGCATACCTGTCCACTTTCTTCAAACAACCTCCCCTGTTCAAGACACCACCAATTTCACCAGGGCTACTTTCATTCCTTCCCGGGAGGGACATGTAAAGAAGGCCAACACTCATCCACAAGGAAATGGACAGCCTGTGACACAATACACAAGACAACCCTTCACTTGGGAATACTCCTAGGAAAAAGTGGTACCATCAGCAGAGAAAGAAAGAGGAGAGGAGAGGAGAGGAGAGGAGAGGAG